>JAGSPU010000418.1:0-50768 GCA_019321725.1 Paulownia fortunei | reverse complement strand
GGATTGCTAGTTTAGCAAGAAAAGTTGAAGCTATGGAACTTAAAAAAGTAAAGAAAATTAAATTTGTGTAAGAGGAAGAAGTTTGTAGTAATTGTGAACTTATGGGGCACTCCACCAATGAATGTTCAAACATTCCAATTCAAGCAAATTTCATGAACACATTCAAAAAGCCTTTGCATTCTCTATATTTTGAAACTTATAATCCACAATGGAGAAATCATCCTAATTTTAGTTCATAAGATGATAACCGTGCTCAACCGCTAGATTCACAAAAGCCACCAAACTTCATTCTTCTTATTCGACTCCATATACAAAATCCCTTGAGGAAACTTTGCAAGCATTTATACATGAAAAACAAACATCAATAATCAAAATTCACAAGCCATCAATGAGATCAAGAATACACTTTCAACATTAATCATCTCTTTACGCACTTAAGAAAAAGGTCAGTTTCCAGCTCAACCTCAGCCTAATCGTTCCACTTAGTATCATGTTTCTTCTTTAGGTGAAAATTCAATTAAGGAGGCTAATTCGGTCACTACTCTTTGGAATGGGAAAATTATTAACAAGACTATTCATTTCAATGAGAAAGTTTCAAATCCACCTTTAGAAATGAAGAATGGAAATAGTCTTGGCGACGAAAGTAAGTTTAATGACGGTGAGTTTGAAAATGATGAAAAAGAAAAATACTCACGTTTAGCTCCTTTTCCCCAAAGATTGCAACCAACTCAAAAATTGAACTTAAATGCTAAAATCTTTGAAGTTTTAAACAAGTCAAGATTAATATTCCATTGTTGGATGCAATCAAGCAAGTTCCACCTCATGCCAAATTTTTGAAAGATTTGTGTACAATCAAAAGAAAACATTATGCACAAAAGAAGGCATTTTTAACTAAAAGTGTTAGTTCAATCATTCAACAATTCACCCTACCCAAGTACAAAAGATCTAGGTTGTCCAACCATTTTATGTACCATAGGAAACACTAGAATAAATCATGATTTGCTTGATCTTTGTGCTAGTGCAAATCTTCTACCTTTCTCAGTTTATGAACAGTTAGGTTTGGGAGAACTTAAAATAACTTTTGTTGTACTCCAACTAGCTAATCGTTCGATTAAAGTTTCAAATAGGGTAGTAGAAGATGTGGTGGTACAAATTGATAAGTTTACTTTCCAGTTAGTTTTATTATTTTAGACGAAGAGCCTATTGTACATACACATACACAGATTCCAATCATTTTAGGTCGTCCTTTTCTTGCAACTTCAAATACATTGATTAACTATAGAAATGGTTGAAGTTTTTGTTTAGAAATATGACTTTGGAACTAAATGTGTTTAATGTTTGTAAGCAACCTACAGAAGATGTTGAAGTACATAAAGTGGATTCAATCGAGGAAATTGTTTATGAATACTTTACTACCACTAACTCTTTAGATTCTTTGGAGACTTGTTTTGAAAAGTGAAATTATTTGTAGAAAGACACTCTAATAATCTCTCTGAATTTTCGTAGGTACAAGAAAAATATTTTTGGAAGCCATAGTTTGAAGAACTTTCATCATCAACAACACAATCTATTCCATCATGTATTAAAGCTCCCATGATTGATTTGAAACCTTTGCCATTTGATTTGAAATACTCTTTCTTGGGCGAGAATAAAACTTTTCCAGTAATAAGTTTTTCCAAGCTTGATGTATCCCAAGAAGGTAAGTTGGTCAAAACTCTAAAAATGCATAAGAATGCTTTAGGTTGGATCATTGTTGACATTAAAGGTATTAATCCTTTAATTTGCACACATAATATATATTTAGAGAAAAATGCTAAACCTTCTAGAGAGATGCACTAAAGGCTAAATCCTAATATGGAAAAGTTAGTGAGAAATGAAGTTATTAAACTCTTAGATAATAGAATCATTTATCCTATTTCTGACAGCAAATGGGTAAGCCCTACTGAAGTTGTAACTAAGAAATCTAGAGTTACTATAGTCAAGAATCATAATAATAAATTAATTCCAATTAGGACTATTACAGGTTGGCGAATGTGCATTGACTATAGGAAACTCAACTCACTTACTAGAAAATATCATTTTTCGTTACTGTTAAAGGATCGAATCTTAGAAAGAGTTACAGGACATGAATTTTACTGCTTCTTAAATGGATATTTTAGGTATAATCAAATTGCAATTGCACTTGAAGATTAAGACAAAATAATTTTTACATGTCCTTTTCGTACTTTTGCATATCGAATGATGCCTTTTGAATTATGTAACGCACCAGCTATATTTCAACGATGCATGTTTAGTACTTTTAGTGACATGCTTGAACATTTTCTTGAAATCTTCATGGATGATTTTTCTATTATTTTAGTAATTCATTTGATAATTGCTTGTCTAATTTGGAAAAGGTTTTGATCAGGTGTGAAGAAAAGAATCTTGTACTCAATTGGGAGAAATGTCATCTCATGGTGGCTACTGGTATTGTTCTTGGACACATTATTTCATTAAAAGGTATTGAATTAGACAAATCTAAAAATGAGTTAATTGCCAATTTGCCAATACTAAAGTCTGTGAATGAGGTAAGATCATTTTTAGGACATGTTGGTTTTTGTAGAAGATTTATCAAAGATTTCAGTATAATATCTAAACCTTTGTGTAATCTTCTAAAAAAAGACACTATATTTGAATAGATTGAAAATTGTGAAAATGCTTTTGTTAAGCTTAAAAGCATGCTTACGTCTGCTCCAATCATACAGCCTCTAGATTAGACTTTACTTTTTGAAATAATGTGTTATGCCAGTGACTATGTTGTTGGAGCTATCTTAAGACAAAAAAAAAAGATAAGAAACCATATGATATTTATTTCAAGTAAAACTTTAATTAGTGCTCAATTGAATTATTCAACAACTGAAAAAGAATTACTTTCTGTAGCTTTTGCATTGGACAAATTTAAAGCTTATCTTTTTGGCTCACCAGTTGTTGTTTTCAGTGATCATGCAACTTTGAAATATCTTTTGTCAAAAAAAGATGCTAAACCTAGACTGATTAGGTGGATTCTCTTACTCCAGGAATTCAACATTACGATTCGAGATAAGAAATGAGTAGAAAATATGGTGGCTGATCTTTTGTCGATACTTGTTTGTGATAACTCATTTCAAATCATACTTATTAATGACACTTTTGCTGATGAACAACATTTAATGTTTCTATTTTCTCATGGTTTGTTGACATTGTTAATTTCTTGTGACGGGAAAGATGCCATCGCATTAGAACTCCTAAGATAAAAAGAAGTTTTGACTGAGGTGAAAACTTTTATTGGGATGATCCATACCTATTCAAATATTATTCTGATCAAATCTTTCGAAGATGCGTGTCAGACAATAAGATAGGTAATATTGTTAAGTTTTGTCATTAAGACGCATGTGGTGGTCACTTTTCGGCAAAGAAAATAGTTGTAAAGATCTTGTAATGTGGATTTTATTAGCCAACTATTTTCAAAGACACTTACACTTTTTGCAAAAGTTGTGAAAATTATCAAAAGTTAGGATCTATTTCAAAATAAAACATAATGCCCCTACACTTTATCCAAGTCATTGAAATATTTGGTTGCCAGAATATTGATTTCATAGGACCATTTTCATTATCATTGGATTTTATTTACATATTGGTCGCCATAGATTATGTCTCAAAATGAATCGAGGCAATTCCATGTCAAAACAATGATCACAAAATAGTGATGAATATTTTTAAAGAAAATATTTTAAGTTGATTTGAAATTCCTCGATCCATTATTAGTGATGGGGAAAATATTTGTGTAACAAAGTTTTTGGAACTTTAATGAGGATATATGGAATTATAAATAAAGTTGCAACCCCTTATCACCCTTAGACAAATGGACAATTTGAACTTGCAATTAGGGAGATAAAATAAATTTTGGAAAAAAAAATTAACCCAAATCATAAAGGTTGGTCTCTTAAACTTACTGATATTCTTTGGGCATATAGAACTGCTTTCCAAACATCATTAAGCACGTGTTCTTGTAGTATAGTTTATGGAAAACCTTGTTATTTACCTGTTGAACTTGAACATAAAGCTTATTGGATAATCAAAATGTTTAACTTCAACCTTGATGAAACTTCAAAATTGTACAAATTGCAAATTAATGAACTTCAAGAATTGTGAGCATACGAGAATTATAAAATTCAAAAAGCAAGAATCAAAGATTTTTATGATAATAAAATTCAAGAAATATTTGAGGTTGGTTAAAAGGTTTTGCTTTATAATTCTAGATTTCATTTATTTCCTGAAAAATTGAGATCAAGGTAGAGTGGTCTTTTTGTTGTAAAATATGTATATCCTTATGGGGCGATTGATATTGAGAATCCTAAAAATTGTAATGTATTTAAAGTAATGGACAAAGACTCAAACCGTTTCTAGATAATCAATTTTCACAAAAAAATAAATCTTTCTAACCCTTGTTATGATTAGTTTGTGTATATATACTTATTTTCTCTAACTTTATTTATTTTCTAGGCTTTCTTTCTTTTATTTTTTTCCCTAATTAAGTGACGAATAATGGTACTCCATTGTTATTAAAGTAGGACTTATTAGTTTTCCAAACAACTTAAATCTCTCTGCAAAGTTTCTCTCTCTTTCTTTCTTTTTTTTTGGTTCTTTTCAAAATGGATGACATTCTTCTAACTCTCAAGAAGCAATTTCCTTTTCTTCCTAAAAATATAATTTTAAAAATTTATAAAACCAGGATTGAAAGATTAAGGATAATTATGCACAAGGGCATCCCATGGGGCATACGATGGATAATTGAAGTAAAGATAAGAGTAGTAGGTGAGTTTTCATGCGAGTCTTCAAACTTGCTTACTAGATAAATACTTGGTTTTGGTAAAAGAAGAAATTTATAATTATACTCACATCACTAGCTACAAATAATTTAGTTCAAACCATAAATGAACTTCTCTAATTTACAATCTGAAGAGTATCCAACAAAAAAATTTGAAAGCACCTATCATGAAATTCCTACTGGGTTTTTCCCGTCAGAGTCAAATTTACCAAGAAAGAAAAGCAAATACCAAGCATAAAGATGTAAACCCAATTAGGTATCAATTGCAGTAGGAATAGAATGTTGTAAATTAAATACAACGCAACTGATTAAAGATTTTACCTTGTGGATGACATAATTAATTAGGCATTCAAGAATTTTTTGTATCTTAGATGTATACAACTTTGTAAAGAATATTGTCTACATAAAAGAAGCAAACATAATGTGGTCAAGTGGGTAAAATTTCTTATGCTTTACCAAAAGATCCTATTTTATCTAAAAAAAATTGAGTAGGAAAATAATATCCGATACCCAACACAAAGAATTTAAAATAACTGGATAATAGAGATTTTTTTGAAAAAAACTAACCTGATCAAACACATCGAGTCGGGTCGGGACCCAATTACTTGAACCAGAATGCGTGGTTACACTTATGTAGCATGAAAATCACAAGGGGTTTATATTAGGTGTAACATCTTTATGCATGGAGTTTAATAAGTGGCCAATAAATGATTCGTCACCTACTTAGATGAATAGATAAATCTCCTATGTGCTCTGTTGTATTAACTCCAAAATCCTTTGCTAAGGTTGGATGAAAATTTGATGAGGGGTTTTCTAATTATTCATCATCGAGCATGATACTGGATTTTTTTTAAAAAAAAAAGCCGCTTGTACCTAGGAGAGGGATTTCGCATACTCTACCCATTTATTAAATCACCAAAAGGAATATAAGAAAGTTAAGAAAATCATAAATAAGGAGTAACTTACTCCTTTTACACAAAGAAATATCAAAAATAAATGAGGAGTACTTACTCCCTTACACATAATGCTATTTAAAATAAAAATTTAGAAATCCTAAGCTATCAATCCTAGTAATGCCTTTAGAATCATAAGGAATAGATGATGTTGAGAATGTAGAGCTCATTTTCATAATACATGAGAAATTAGCAAGCAAGTTCGTTGCCTGGTTAATTTCCCAAAATACATGGGACAATCTTGTATGCAACCTCTTGAGAGTAAGATGAGCATTGATGAAAATATGTTGAAGCTTCTAGCTATCTATAGTAGATCCTTGTAGATAGCCTAAGATCGCATGTGAGTCTAATTCAACCCAAACCAAAAAGAAGTGATGTTGAACAGAGTAAGCTTTGAAGAAACGCATAAAGCTCAGCCTCTATGCTTGTAGTTTCACAAAGAAACGAAGAAAATGACAGCAAAATATGCCCTGAACTATATCGAACAAACCCACCTGCTCCAACTAAACCTAAATTTTCCTTGGTCGAACCATTGCTACAACTTTAAGGTTGCAAACCCAAGTGCAAGTTGTGTCAAGTAATAAATTTATTATGAGTCCGAGGTCGATCCATAGGGAAATTATTTGAAGATTTCAGGATTATATTTCTAAAAAAAGATGGGATTTATGTGGTTTAGAATATATCAAAAAATAATAAATGTTATAACTAAAAAAAACAAAGTAATAAAAATACTGAGGATTAGGGATCCGTTCTTGAGTTTACATAGAGGACCGATTATTTATTCTTTTTACCTCTTTTAATAGTCATTATTGAAATCCATACATAATGAAGGTTCCAATGGGAAGATGTTATCAAATAGCTCATGCAATAAGGTAATCATGATATTGTCTTACTATTTACAAATTATCTCTTAATGCTAACACTTGTTTATGAAATCAAATATTTATGCACACCTCTGTCTACAACAAATCAAAGTTTCACATTAGCGATTGGTGTAGTAAAGCCAAACGTCTAGCTAAATGAACCCAAGTATATGTTGTGCCATTAGTGATAAATAAATCAAGAATCACCACAAAATAAGTAGGGTTTAGATAAAAAATTAATATAATAATACAACACACTTAAACATTATCTGCCTTTATACCCGTTCATATTCCTCCATCAAGTGGTTCACTATTTTTCCTCAACAAAATAAAATTTAGAAAGACATAATGAATGTAGGAAAGACTAAAAATAGAAGAGAAACTAGAGAATACATTTCTATTACTACTAGAAAACTTACATTACTACTAAAAAACTTATTACTATAAGAAAACTTAGCCTAAAGAAACCCTTTACTCCCCTACTCTTACAAGCATAATACATAGCCTATTGTTAAACAATCAAGTGGTATGCTAGTTGTCAAAAGTTAGTAAATTGTTACACCAAATCCTCTAAATTTTCACCTACCCGATTGAATTGACTTTTTAGACCAGATACAACCAGATTTTGATGATGAGTAAAGAATAAAAGTTGTAGATCATTATGTGCTTATATATTTTCATATGTCATTTATCAAACTTAGATGTATGATAAGGGAGATATGGTCAAATTACTGAATCATGTTCAAGAGTCATCCTTCAACATCAGCAACGCATTGTAGCATGTTTATTGATGATTTTTACATATTTTCTCACCATCTCGTCTACCGAAAACTTTTTTTATCTATCTCTTTATAAAATATATCCAAATTGAAGCCTAAAAGTAATTTTGGTTTATGAGATATGATCCAATTGGTAAAATAGGTCAGGACTAGGCTTAACTCTGATCCAAATTTTTGGTGATCCATTTTGTACCACCAGTTGTAATCTAACTTCTTTGATACTTATATGTTTAGTATGGGATCCAAAATATAGATGGACTTGTAGGTAAATGAATTATCAATCTATAGCCTCAAGAATTAACCTAAAACCATTTTGGAATCAAAAGTTACGTCAGTTTCTCTCAAACCTGCACAAAAGAAGATAAAACTTTTTATTCTCTTTTGTTTTATGTTGATTTCCAATTTTATTCCTAAAACACAAAAATGATTTAATTATGATTTCTAATAACAATTTCAAAGTGAAAATAATTATATAAATCTAAATTAATTATACACTTTTAGTTGTTCATCACACCCCCCAACCAGCTTATTACTACTCTCTAGTAATTATAGCGTAATAAAATGCAATACAAATAAAAAGGAACATTGAATGATGATCATAGTTTAAAAAAGCCTATAAAATAGTCTAACAATCACAAACAATCATTTGTCAGAGATCATAGATGCTATCGAGATTTTTTTTTCTCTTTAGAATTTCCAAAAAATGCGCGTATGTGAACTAAGCCAACCTGTTATTCTACAGACCAAGATGCATATAACTTCAAAATCAATCATGACAAAGCCTCACTTCATATTCTTATAGGTAAGTGTTTGTCATTTAAGTTGGTAAGGTGTTCACTCAATGAGTTGGAAAACAGTTAAAACACCCAAGGATTCAAACTAAAATTGAGCACAAGATAGGTAGTAAAAAAATTTAAAATACCTAGTATGTCTTACAAAAATATGCCTCAAAATTTCATTGGTTAACCTGAAAACAAAATGGTGAATTTGTTTTTGTTTTTTTTGTTTTTTTTATTTTTGTTTTTGTTTTCATTTTTTTTTGTTTTTTGTATTTTTTTTTCTTTTTTCTTATACAAATGACTTGCATGATAACATAAGATCAAAAGAAGAATTTATAATTATACTCACATCACTAGCTACAAAGCAAAATATTTTAATAGAAATAGATAACTACACAAGCTTACCCATTTCATTTCTCCACATACAAGGTAGACATAATTAAGCATCTTAAATTGTAACAAAACCAATTCAAATGATCAATTAAAGTTTAGAATGCTTATTTTCTCAAACTCTCCACTTATTCACAAAAGATGTGTGAATATTAAAAAGTAAACACTTTAATATGATCAGAATTTTCAGTTATATGTATCGCAACCAATCTTTCCACAAGGCTTATGATGTGCACAAGACTAATTTTTTCTTTTTTTTTCAAGATAGTACTCTTGGACTCTAAAAAAAAGAGGATTGCAATTATATTTTGACAATTCACAAAATTTCAGTTAAAATTTTCAAAAACATGCCATGTTATGCAAAAAAAATAGGGATGCATCTCAAGAGCATTAAAAGATTACCCTTTACTCTGGCCAAGGGTACTCATAGTTTCAACAGACCCAAAAAATAACACATTTGAATTTTAAAAAAAATAACTAGAAAAATGCACATTGAACACACAAGACATGATATCAACTATCCTCTCCCCCTAACCTAACCGAGACATTATCCCCAATGTCGAAAATATACACAAAAAAAGAGTTTAAAAGATATTACCTGAAATGTGGCTTATTGAAAAAAAAAGTGTTGAAACAACACAAAACACATTATTAGTTAAAACCATTAATGATAAATTTCAGGGGTTGAGAGTCAAGTTTATTTTGCATTTTCGACCATTGGCCCACTGGCCCTGTTGGACTAATCCATACAGGCCAAGGTTGGATCAGGTTTTGGAACATATGCTAGAAGTTGATCAATCAGTTGGTCAAGTGTTGGAGCAAAAATGAGGATTTGTCTCGCAGACAATAAAATATTTTTTTTTCACAACATGATCTACGAAAGATAACAAACCATCATAAAAACCATTAACATTAAAAATACTTATAGGTTTTTGGTGAATGTTTAGTTGTGCCCAAGAGACAATTTGGAATAATTCCTCTAGTGTAGCAAAACCACTAGGTAGAGTGATGAATGCATCCGCATTGTTTAACATGTTAAGCATTCTATCCTGAATAAGTGACACTTTTAGCTCATCTCCAATGGTCATACCTATGATATTCTCTACTGTTAAAGGTTTTGGATAACTTATAAAACTTTGACTCCTCCTACATAAACAAAAGTAGCAACACTCCTTACTAACCCTAGATTGCCTCCCCCATACACTAAATAATTTTTTTTTCTGCTAACGTTGTACCAAGGTTATGGGCTACCCCTATAAACTCACCATTTTTTCCTAGATTGGATCAACAAAAGATACAAATACAGTTGAACTTGTGAGTGGAATAGACTTCCATTTTATTTTATTTTTTGAAAATGAGTTGTGCAAAAATAGAGTGAGTACGGTGCTATTTATTGAAGTGTGAACAGGGAATGCATTTAGTGCACGTTATTTTCTTTTATTAGAAAGGTTGAAAATAAGGATACAAAAAATTTAAAAATTATCTACTTACACGTGAATGTACATGTAGTTGTGATTGTGACTCACATCTTCCTCTAGCTTTACGTCCAATAATAGCTTAAACGCCCTCTATAGGTCAAGGATATATTTCTCATTTAATTTTCTTATTAACTGGTAAACAGGGTCATTTAATGTCAGATTCCCAAGACAATAATGCTCATATACATCCTAAAAGTGATTCATTAAATCAAAAATTACACGATGTACTAATCCACATGAATGCATCTCAAGAGTCAATATAATGTCATCTAAACATTCTTTAATCAATTCATCCATAATGAATTGAATTTTATCTTCACAATTTTTAGAAACCATTCCTAAGGAACGACACTTTGTGATGCAAGTCCATCGATCACATTTGTGACAAACTTGCATTTTTTTGGCCCTTCGTTATTTTGAATATATACTTTTACCAAAATCAGGCATATATCTAGTAAGCAAGTTTGAAGACTCGCATGAAAACTCACCAGCTACACTTACCTTTGCTTCAATTATCCATCGTATGTCCCCTAGGATGCCCTTGTGCATAAGCATCCTTAATCTTTCAATCCTGATTTTATAAATTTTTAAAATTACATTTTTAGGAATACAAGGAATTCGCTTCTTGAGAGTTAGAAAAATGTCATCCATTTTGAAAAGAACAAAAGAAAAAAAAATGAGAAAAAAGAGAAACTTTGTACTGATATTTGAGCTATTTGGGAAACTGATAAGTTTGCCTTTAATAGCCACGGAGTACCGATATCCGCCACTTAACCAGGAAAAGAAAAAAAATTAAAGAAATAAAGCCTACAAAATTAGAGAAAATAAGTATACACACACACACTAATCATAACAAGGGTTAGAAAAAAAAATTCTTCTTGTGAAAATTAATTATCTAGAAATGGTTTGAGTCTTTATCCATTTACTTTGAATATGTTACCATTTCTAGGATTCTCAATGTCAATCGCCCCGTAAGGATATACCTCTTTTACAACAAAAGGACCACTCCACTTTGATCTTAATTTTCAGGAAATAAATGCAATCGAGAATTATAAAGCAAAACCTATTGACCAACCTAAAATATTTTTCCTGAAATTTTATTATTATGAAAATCTCTTATTCTTGCTTTATGAATTTTAGGATTCTCATATGCATTTCCCAATTCTTGAAGTTCATTGATTTGTAATTTGCACAATTTTGAAATTTCATCAAGGTTGAAGTTAAAACTTTTTGATTGCCCAATAAGCTTTATGTTCAAGTTCAATAGGTAAATGACAAGTTTTTTCATAAACTATCCTATAAGTAGACATATCTAATGATGTTTTGAAAGTAGTTCTATATGCCCAAAGTGTATCGATAAGTTTAAAAGACCAAACTTTATGATTTGGGTTAACTATTTTTTCCAAAATTTATTTTATCTACCTATTTGCAAGCTCAATTTTTCCATTTGTGTGAGGATGATAAGGCGTTGCAACTTTATGTATGATTCCATATTTCCTCATTAAAGTTCTAAAAAATTTGTCACAAAAATATTTTTCCCCATCATTGAGAATTAGGGATGATCATAATTTTTAAAAAACCACCCAAACCGACCGAATCGTCCCGCACTGCACCATTAATATTGATTTATCACAAAAACTGTAATTTAAAATACTAAACAAAAATCGCACTGCTGAGACGGTGTGGTGGCGGTTGGGAAATAAAAAAATTGCCAAAAACCGAACCGCCTATTTATACTTTAAAAGGGTAATTTTGTAATTAACATATCATACCAAACCCTAACAATTAAGTTGATTATTCTTTCTTCCAACTCACATCTCTCAATCTCAACACTCAAAGCCATCCCATCTAAATTAAACTAAATGCACAATGATGTAGCTATTTGTTAGTACACGAAAGATTATGCTATTATTTTTAGGATAAAAAATATGGTAATATTTTCATGTTGAAGTGATTTTTTCTATTAATATCTTAATTTTTTGAGGCTTAATCATTTTTCTTTATTGGTAAAAAACCGCTAAACCGCCCGCAACCACCCACAACCACTTAAAACTGCACTTTCGTTTTACTTGACAAAACCGCAATTTAAAATTATTTTTCAACAAAACCGCACATGGCAATTCAGTTTGAAATTAGTGAAAAAAACTGCAAAACTACACCATGATCACCCCTACTGATAATGGATTGAGGAATTCCAAACCGACTTAAAATATTTTCTTTCAAAAACTTTATCACTATTTTGTGATCATTATTTCAATAGGTAATTGTCTCAATCCATTTTGAGACATAACGGCGACCAATATGTAAATAAAACCAAATGATAATGGAAATAGTCCCATGAAGTCAATACCACAACAGTCAAAGATTTCAATCACTAGGATATGGTGTAAGGGTATCATGTTTTGCTTTGAAATAGATCCTAGTTTTTGAAAATTTCACAACTTTTGTAGAATATATAAGTGTTTTTGAAAAGATTTGGCCAATAAAACCCACATTGCAAGATCTTTACAGTAGTTTTCTTTGCCGGAAAGTGACCACCACATGCTTCCGAACGATAAAATTTAACAATATTACCTATCTCATTGTTAGGCACACATCTTCAAAAGATTTGATCTGGACAATATTTGAATAGGTATGGATCATTCCAATAAAAAAATTTCACCTCAGTTAAAAACTTCTTTTTGTCTTGAGAGTTCCAATGCGATGACATCTTCCCTGTCACAAGAAAATTAACAATGTCAGCAAACCAAGGTAAAATAGAAACATTAGACAGTTGTTCATCAAGGAAAGAGTCATTAATGGGTGTGGTTTGAAATAAGTCATCACAAACAAGTCTCGATAAATGATCAACCACCACATTCTCTACTTCTTTCTTATATCGAATCGTAATGTTGAATTCTTGAAGTAAGAGAATCCATCTAATCAATTTAGGTTTAGCATCTTTTTTTGACAAAAGATATTTCAAAGTTGCATGATCCCTGAAAACAACAACTGGTGAGCCAACAAGATAAGATCTAAATTTGTCCAATGCAAAAACTATAATAAGTAATTCTTTTTTAGTCGTTGAGTAATTAAATTGAGCATTATTTAAAGTTTTATTGCATAGTAAATAATGTATGGTTTCTTATCTTTTCTTTATCCTAAGACAGCTCCAACCACATAGTCACTCGCATCACACATTATTTCAAAAAGTAAAGTCCAATCTAGAGGTTGGATGATTGGAGTAGACATAAGCATAGTTCTAAGTTTAACAAAAGTATTTTCACAATTTTCAGTCCATTCAAATATAGTGTCTTTTGTTAGAACGTTACACAAAGGTTAGATATTACACTAAATTTTTTATAAATCTTCTATAAAAGACGGCATGTCCTAAAATTGATCTTACCTCTTTCACATACTTTAGTATTGACAAATTAGCAATTAACTCAATTTTAAATTTATCGGATTCAATACCTATTGATGAAATAATATGTCTCAGAACAATACCAGTTGTTACTATGAAATGACATTTCTCCCAATTGACTACAAGGTTCTTTTCTTCACACCTGATCAAAACCTTTTCTAAATTAGACAAGCAATCATCAATTGAATTACAAAAAGTGGAAAAATCATCCATGAAGACTTCAAGAAAAATACTAAGCATGCATCATTGGAATGTAGCTGGTGCATTACATAATCCAAAAGGCATCCTTCGATATGCAAACATACCAAAAAAACATGTAAAAGTTGTTTTCTCTTGATCTTCAAGAGTTTTGTAATTTGATTATACCTAGAATATCTATCTAAGAAGCAGTAAAATTCATGTCCCGGAACTCTTTCAAAGATTTTATCCTTGAAGGGTAGTGGAAAATGATCTTTTCTAGTAACTGAGTTGAGTTTCCTATAGTCAATGCACATTTGCCAACCAGTAACAGTCCTAGTTGGAATTAGTTCATTATTCTTATTCTTGACTACAGTAACTCCAGATTTCTTAGGTACAACTTGCGTAGGGCTTACCCATTTGCTGTCAAAAATAGGATAAATGATTCCATTATCTAAGAGTTTAATGACTTCATTTCTTAATACTTCTTTCATATTAGGATTTAGCCTTCGTTGCATCTCACTAAAAGGTTTAGCATTTTCCTCTAGATAGATGTTATATGTGCAAAATAAAGGACTAATGCCCTTAATATCAGCAATAGTCCATCCTAAAAGCATTCTTATGCATTTTAAGAGTTTCGAACAACTTACCTTCTTAAGATGCATCAAGTTTTGGGAGAAATTATTACTGGAAAAGTCTCATTCTCACCCAAGAAAGAGTATTTCAAATTAATGGCAAAGGTTTCAAATCAATCACGGGAACTTTAATACTTTATAAAACAGATTGTACGGTTGATGATGAAAGTTCTTCAAACCTTAGCTTCCAAAAACATTTTTCTTGTACTTACAAAAATTCAAAGAGAATACTAGAGTGTGCCTTTTTACAAATACTTTCACTTTCAAAACAAGTCTCAAAAAAATCTAAAGAGTTAGTGAAAGTATAATATTCATGAACAAGTTCTTTTATTGAATTCCCTTCATGTACTTCGACATTTTTTACAAATTGCCTACAAACATTAAACACATTTAGTTCCAAAGTTCTATTTCCAAATGATAACTTCACCATTCCTACAATTGATCAAAGCATTTGAAGTTGTAAGAAAAAGACGGCCCAAAATTATAGAAATCTCTGTATGTGTATGTGTAACAGGCTCTGTGTCCAAAATAATAAAATCTACTGGAAAGTAAAACTTATCAATTTGTACCAACCCATCTTCTACTACTCCCTTTGGAATTTTAATCGAATGGTAAACTAGTTGGAGCACAGCAAAAATTATTTTAAGTTCTCCCAAATATAACTGTTCATAAATTGAGAAAGGTAGAAGATTTATACTAGCACCAAGATCAAGCAAATCATGCTCTATTCTAGTGTTTCCTATGGTACATGAAATGGTTAGACAACTTGGATCTTTCTACTTGGATGGAGTGAATTGTTGAAAATACTTTCAGTTAAAAATGTCTTCTTTTGTACATGATGTTTTCTTTTGAATGTACACAAATCTTTCAAAAATTTGGCATAAGGTGGAACTTGCTTGATTGTATCCAACAATGGAATATTAATCTTGACTTGTTTAAAAACATCAAAGATTTCAGCATTTGAGTTCAATTTTTGAGTTGGTTACAATCTTTGGGAAAAATGAGCTAAATGTGAGTATTTTTCTTTTTCATCATTTTCAAGCTCACCTTCATTAAACTTACCTTCATCATCAAGACTATTTCTATTCTTCATTTTTTAAGGTAGATTAGAAACTTTCTCCTTGGGATGAACAGTCTTATCGATAACTTTTCTATTTCAAAGAGCTGTGACGAAATTAACCTCCTTGATTGAATTTTTACCTGAAGAAGAAATATAGCACTACTGGAAGGATTAGGTTGAAATTGAACAGGAAACTTACCTTTTTCTTGAGTACGCAAAGAAGCTGCCACTATTGAAAGTGTTCTTTTGATCTTATTGATGGTTTGTGAAGTTTGATTATTGATGTTTGTTTGTTAATGCATAAATGCTTGCAATGTCTCCTCAAGGGTTTTTGTATGTGGAGCTGGATAAGAACAAAAGTTTAGTGGCTTTTGTGAATGTAACAGTTGGGCACGGTTACCATCTCGCCAACTAAAATTGGGATAACTTCTCCATTGTGGGTTGTAAGTTTCAGAATATGGAGAATGAAAAGACTTTTTGAATATGTTCATGAAATTTGCTTATACTGGAATGTTTGAACATTCACTGGTGGAGTGCCCCATAAATTCACAATTGCTACAAACTTCTTCCTCTTGCACATATTTGATTTTCTTTACTTTCTTAAGTTACATGGCTTCAACTTTTCTTATTAAACTAGAAATCCTAGCATTTATATCATCTTGTTGACCAAGTTAATATTTTTCTTTATTACTATTAGAAAGATTAGATCTAATAGAACCTTTGGAAGAAGTAATACTATGCTATGATTGAGAGTTTTCTAATAAATGGTCTAGATATTCTAGAGTTTCATCAAGTTCTTTATCAAGAAACTCACTATTATCATTATTTCAAGAAATTATTTTATTTCAAGAGTTAAACCTTCATAAAAGAAACTAATTAAATGCTTTTTTTCAAAACCATGATGTGGGCATGAATTCAACAAATCTTTAAATCTTTCCCAGCATTGAAAGAAACTTCATTAGAATTTTGAGAAAACATTTGGATTTGTCTTTTCAAAGCATTAGTTTTATAAGTTAGAAAGAAGTTTTTCAAAAATTCAATTTGCATTTCTTGCCAAGTGTCAATTAACCTAGGTTTTAAAGAATTAAGCCAAGTTTTTGCTTTATCTTTTATAGAAAAAGGAAATAATTTGACCTTAACAATTTCATTTGTACAAGTTTGATCATCAAAAGTGGCACATACTTTATCAAATTCTTTTAGATGCAAGTAAGGGCTTTTAGAATTTAAACCATGGAAATTAAGAAGTAAAGAGATCATACCTGGCTTGAATCGAAAGTTATTTGCATTGAGATAAAAAATGAAATAAGAAGGAGAAGAATTTTGAGAAGGTTGTACGTAATAACGCATGATACGCAACTATTGATTCTCATTTTCATCCTAGACACTTTTATTTTCAGCCATGGTGGAAATGTGTGAAGGTGACTCAAACAAAATTTTAAATAAAATTTCAAAACTATTTCTAAAAAATTATGATTACAATACCGTATAACCATATAATATCATAAAGAAAATAAACACACAATATTTACAAACCTGAATACTTATCATGCCTTCCCTAGTAACAGCGTCAAAAACTTGCTATAACTTTAAGGTTGCAAACCCAAGTATAGACTGTGTCAAATAATAAGGTTGCAAATTGTGTTTTAGGAATAAAATAGAAAATCAACATAAAAATGAGATTAAAAAGTTTTATCTTCTTTTGTGTAGTTTTTAGATAAACCAACATAACAAGTTTTTGGCAAATAAACAAGTTTTCAGTAGATGAGATGGTGAGAAAATATGTCAAAATGGTTAATAAGCATGCTACAATGCTTTGCTGATGTTGAAAGGATGACTCTTGAACATGATTCAGTAATTTAACCATATCTCCATTATCCTGTGGCCAAATTTGACAAATGACATATGAAAATATATAAGCACAAAAAAATCTACAACTTTTATTCTTTATGCATCATCAAAATATAGGTTTATGCAAAATAAATTTAATTTAATCGGGTAGGTGAAAATTAAGAGAATTTGGTGTAACAATTTACCAACTTTTGATAACTAGCATACCATTTAATTGTTAACTCCTCCATTATATGTTTGGCCTCTAGCATACTCCAAGCACTATAAATAGGCCATGTATTAAGCTTATAAGAGTGAGAGGGTAGAGGGTTTCTTTATGTTAAGTTTTCTAGTAGTAATAAGTTTTTTAGAAGTAATGTAAGTTTTCTAGTAGTAATATAAATGTATTCTCTAGTTTTTTTTTTTTTAGTATTTCCTACTGATGTTTTTCAATTTCATTTTTCTAAGGAAAAAGGGCGAACGTCTTAATGGAGGAAGAGGAATGGTTATTAAAGTAGATAATGTTTAAGTGTGTTGTATTATTGTTTTAATTTTTGATCTACTCCTTACTTATTTTGTGATGATTCTTGATTTATTTATCACTAATGACACAACAAATACTTTCTCATTTAGCTAAACATTTGGTTTTACTACACTAACCGCTAACGTGAAACTTTGATTTGTTGTATACAAAGGTGTGCATAAATACTTGATCTCATAAAAAAATATTGGCGTCAAGAGATAATTTGCAAATAGTAAGACAATATCATGATTACCTTATTACATGAGCTATCTGATAACATCTTCCTATTGAAATCTTCATTATGTATGGATTCCAATAGTGGCTATTAAAAGAGGTAAAAAGAATAAATAAACATTTCTCTATCCAAAACTCAAGAGCGGATCTCTAATCCTCAGTACTTTTATTACTTTATTCTTTTTTAGTTATGGCATTCATTATTTTTTGATATATTCTAAACCACATAAAACCCATATTTTTTAAAAAATATAATCCTGAAATCTTCAAGATCCAAGCCCAAAGTTAATGGGCTCCTAATAGAGGCCCATAGGGAGTATTTAATTAGAGAATTAAAGATTATATGTCGTAGGTGAAAACCATTTAAGACTTAAAGTCTTATAGGGAAAGAAATCAAAGGCTCCTATTTTTTATGGAAATGAATAAGCGAAGAAAAAAAGAAATAGATAAGCTAGGAAAAGGATCAAATCCTAATGGGATTAGGATTGAACCACCATTTGTATAAATACACAAGTGGGGGATGATGTTTTGTGGTTAGAGAACAAGAAAAACTCATCCCCCTCTTGTTACTCTCTCTCGTGGTCTTTTCTTCTCATAAGATTTTATTCCTTTCATCAAAATGTTCCACCCTTTTGATACCAACTTGATTCTTCTAATCACTAGTTGATTGAAGAATCAATGTTGCACTCCCAAATTCTAGATTAGAAATAAGAATTTAATATCTTCTACCAAAGATATTAATTGTGGCCTTACTCATCGTGTGGACGAGGAAACATGCATGGTTCCTCAAGTGAATTAATGTTTCTAATTTGAGGCCACAATTTCAATCGGTCAAAACATAGCCATCAATCGGAGTGCAATTGAATCAGGTATATTCGTGAAACTTTTGTTTTTATTCAAACATAATATCTAGGTACAAATCATTAATTGATTGAATCCAGGTTTGCATGCTTAATTGTTATGCATATTTTTTTATTTTCAAAATTTTACTGCATTTACATTCTGTGATTTCAAGAAATCAACATGATCTGTACAACCTCGAACTCCATGCCACACATTCAACAAAGTAGCATTAGAATTAGATAATCAAAATATTGCATACTTGCTACATTAGGTCATGTCTTTGATAAATTGGATTTATACCAACAATTCATATATCTTTTGATTAACATTTGGTTTGTTTTCAAGTATTTTTGTTACTTTTTATGCATTTAGTTTGAAATCTTGTAGGTAATGACAAAAAGGAAAGAAAATGGAAAGAAACTAAAAACTTGGTTGAAATGTTGGAAAATCCGAATTGTGCTGCTACTGATGGCAGTGTTTGTATTTCAATCATAAGTCTTTGCTCCAATATCATATTGACTTGATTTTTGATCCATTGGAAAGAATTAGCTCTACAACTTTTATGTTTACCACAAAATCTAGTTCCTACACGATTTCAATGAGAAACATCGAGTTCAAAAGTCAACACTAGACTGAAAATTTCTTATATGACATATCTCAATATTTTAGGCATAACTCTCTCCACAAATGTCCTATTGAGATGATTCATGATAATATAGAAAGCTAAGAAATAGCTTAGGAAGACACTAAAAATCGGTTGGGCATAGAAAATGGTGAAAAATTGTTTTCAAGAGGCTGCATACGCTGGGGAAACAGGTTTTGGACAGAATGTTCAGTATCTAGCTATGCCTAGCTGTCCAGTCAGTGTCTACACATTGCCATGTGCATAAAAGGGGCAAAATGGGTTTTTATCCTTTCTTTAGGCATCTCCCACCTAATTTTAAGGATTCTAAAGGTATGCTGGATGTGGGAAGGTATTCTTTGACATAAAGGTGTTGCTAGACAGAGAGCTATTCTTGGAGAGAAAAGAGAGCCAATCTTGGTGACAATCAGAGCTTCAACTTCACAAATTGGTGAATAATTTCCATGCTCTTTCTTATGTATTTCTTGAAGTTATATTCATACATGATGAACTAAACACTTCTTTCTAGAGGATGATATAACCATATTTGATGTGATACCCGAGCCTCTTACTACTCACATGGCCAAATATGATTCATGCATTACATGTTAATTTTATATGCTATTTGCATTTCTATTGACATTGCATAATTTATTTCATTTTATACGACATTCTTGAACATTAAACTTAATTCTGAAGCTCTTGCACGATATTAGTTATTGAATTTCTTAATCTAAGTAGTTGATTTTATATTGAAATAAGAAGAAAATGAGGTGGATCAATATTAGATATAGATGGAATATATAGGTTATAATTTTGGAAGTGCTAAAAGTGTTACTAGTAACCTTATACGGTTTAATTTGATTTGATCAAGTTATTTCAAAAGTATATATTTGTAAATTAGCATACTTGGGATATTGGATATGATATAATATGATTTAAGTGTCATATTACAAGGCCCTTATGTGCATATGATTTTAGAAATGCAAACTAGATAATTCTTTAAGAATCGGATGCGAATCGGTTTGGAGATCGAATGAACGGACATAGGAATTAACTATGGGAATGAATGGTGATTAAGATAGGTTGCAACCAAATAAAAATAGATGAGACACACAAGATTAGGGCTGCAAGATAAGGGAGAAAATCAGATTTGCCATTTACTTGCCACCTCATGCTTTCTTATTAAGCTTAAGCTAACACCTCAAGCTAACACCTTAAACCCTTCACCCTTAAGCAATGACCAGACCCTCATTTCAGCCATTTTCATCTTCCAAACACACACCTTAAGGTCTCCAAGTGATCCAAATTGATTTCAAGTTGAAATAAAAGCAAGAAAAGCAAAGAAGAAGTGATTACCATCAAGTTAGCCTCAAAATCGGCATAGGTAACACTTATCTACGGTTTTGCCTTTGGTTTTCAGATTATTATGAATGGTTTATTAAGCTTTCAATATCTCTTATAAAAGTGTTAGGAATTTTTTAGTTAGACTTTGGTGCACAAAGAAAGGGTTTTTGATCACAAACACTTAATAGGAAATACTTGTGGCAGAAACTGTCATCTTACTATTTTCTTGTGTTTTAGGCTTCAAAAGTGTATGGTATGTTGAATAAAACCTATAATTATTACCATTTACATGACCATATATGAGTTAAGAGTATTGGAATGAAGTTTTATCAGTTGGAAATTGAAATAGAGAATGATATTGGAGAAACACTCAAACTGCCAAAATAGCAAAATCTGTTTTGGTGTGCTGTGAAGGAAACTGAATTAAGGGAGCTAAATCCATTATTTTTGGTAATAATATGACCTGGTTGTCTCCTTATATATGTTATATAAGTATGGTGAAAATTTTGGAGTGATTGAATATACTTAAGGGTGCCAAAACCATTAATGTCATGAAGTGTGCAAAACTGTCACGGTAGGAAACAATCTGTTTCAGTATGTCGTGAATAGAGCTGAACTTGGAAAGCTATATCCATGATTTTTAGCAATTCTATGATATGGTTACATTTATATACATGTTATATAAGTGTGGTAAAAATTTGGGAGTGATTGGATATGCTTAGGGATGTTAAAATTATCATGCAACTAAACTTGACAGCAAGAAAATATGAAAATGTGAATCTGCCACATTTGATCACTTAGCATGTTTCAACCTTGATATGTTGCTATTGAGTGTTAACAATTAGGTACATGCTATTAGAGTTATAATACTTCAATTACATGATGTTTGCATG
Organism: Paulownia fortunei; assembly: GCA_019321725.1. Lineage (NCBI taxonomy): Eukaryota > Viridiplantae > Streptophyta > Magnoliopsida > Lamiales > Paulowniaceae > Paulownia > Paulownia fortunei. The sequence goes on along the minus strand of JAGSPU010000418.1, from coordinate 29,116 downwards.
CATTTAAGATGAGAAATTGAGGTATTTGAGGGGCTATATTGGGTTCTAGTTTGTGAAAGCTTGATTGTTAGCTTATAGCTTGGTGTTTAAGGTCTAGTATGAGATTTTGTGCTTTCAACTTGCCAAATTGGGAATGGTGCTTGATGTTGGGTAATATTACAGGCTATTTTACATCTAAGGTTGGAGAGGAATACTAAACAAATTTAGACTAAGCCACCAACCAAGTGAAAGGTAAGTAAAGATTCATTTGCAACTACAATGCATAGACATAGTAGATGTGTGAATTATATATAATATCATAAATCATATGTGCATAGTAGAGGACTCTCAATTGAGCATACATACATGGGCATTGTCATTGGCACGTGCATGCATCATATACGCGCATTGTGATAAATCTTGCATTGCACGACATGATTGTGAGAAAGAAAAATATTTTGCTGACCACTACTAGTGCACCGAAGCATGCATGGATTTGCATGGTTTATGCATGGATTTGTAGGTTCGCGTGCATGGATTTACATGCGTATGAGTATGCATGGATTTGCATGCTTATATGATTATTAGCCATTGGATTATGGCGATATACAGAGCTCTTTTCCGATGCATGGGATAGTAGCGTTGGTCAGAGGCCCAAGAAAGAAATGATTTTGAGAGAAATATTTTGATGCATAAAATTGCATTATGGGCATAGCATGTTGAGATGCATGACTCGATATTGTGGATTATTCTTTGACATACATAATCTTTACTTGCTGAGCGTTAGCTCATATAGTTTATGCATTGTAGGTGAGTACGACGATACCTGAAGCATCTTTTATTGGCTGGGCGGCGGTTGGAGCTCCTGCAGGTGTCTGAGATAGTGTGTACATGGATGACGACCTGTTGGGCTATTTTGTTGGCTTGTTATATTTTGAGTCTGTTGTATTATATTTTAGACTAGTACTATATTTCGGTTTTACAACTTTACTGTAAATAAATATGTAAATATTGGGTTATTGTGGGTGTTGTGTTTTTATATAAATATTGATCATGCTATATACATGATATGTGTTAGAAAGTATTTTAAACAGGGTTGTGCATGTAAAAAGTGATATATCTTTTCTTAAAGTGTTACAAAAAAAAAATATTCCATGCATGCACACAGGTTCTATCATGTTAAATTATAATATATATCTAGTTGTGTAGTAATGGGGGTTGTTACATTTGATCCTATGTTTTGAATTCCAAATATTATTAGTTCAAGTTATTCATCTTGTTCAGTATTGCTTCTTGATTATTTGGCTATTAATTGAGAGTGTTTGATGTATGAGATTCGATACTTGGGAGAGGGAATATTATACATGATCATAAAGATAACATAACCTAGAAATCATAGAGTTGAGAAGCTTATGAAACCTTTGAAGTTTTAAAGAAGAATTCATTGAACCTTTGTAGAATTTTATTCTTGAGTTTTTATAGAGATATTAAAATTCATATTAGAACTCATAATCAATTTAGCACTCGAGAGAGGGAATTGATGAGCTTAGGAATTCTTGACTCACATGTATTGTTGACTTGAATTAGTATGTTTTGGAAGGAAGAACATAGGTGATAATTAGGTGAGTCATTCCTCCAGAATTTCTTGTTAATAAGGTGTTTGTTATATTACTTCTAAGAACTCTAGTTTTATCTTTGCAATTTTTATCTTATTCTACTTTGTTTACCAATCATCACTTGATTTTCTAGATAAAATTAGGACTATTTGAACTACAGTACTTGCTATAATTTTTTATTACAATCCTTGTGGATATGATACTCAACTCACCATTGTATTAAAACTTGACACCGTGTACTTACAATTTGAAAAATATTTCACGAATAAGTTTTTTGGCACCATTTTCGGGGATTGTTTTATCATAATTGCATTAATATTGTAATAACTTAGTCTTGATTTTAGTTTAGATTGTTTTTACTTTCATCCAATATTTTGATGTGGTCTTGCCTTGCATTGGTTAAATGTATATGTAAGTATAAGGCTAGGAGTCTTGAGGTGATGGCTACTAATAGCTATCAATGGCCTTTCGAGAGGTCTTCCATTAAAAAAATTGTCGGTGTTCTTGAAGAAGACTAATTTACACAACTAGCTGCATAGATTTCTTTTCTTTCTAACTAATTTGCAGCTTGGACTTCTAATGGAGCTTCTCAAGGAATGGATTCCATGCCATCCACTAGCACTTCATTTATGGAAACCAGAGTTGAGAAGAAGGCATCATTGGAGTATCTGCTAAGCACTTTCATTGGTGAAACAAGAGCCCAATTGAATAAGAATAAAGCAAAGATAGACAACATTGAGACTCAATTGGGGCAGCTAGCTTCAAGTTTAGGAGATCAAATGAAATCAATGGAAATTCAAATTGGACAGTTTGCTACTGAAATTAATGCTCAAAAACATAAAGAAAATAGAGGAGTGCGAAGCTATTGAAAAGTGTAATGCTATCTTACAAGAGAAGCCACCTCAAGTGCCTACTAATTGAGGGAGTTTCATATGCATATTCAAGTGTACACTGCATATGCATATATAGTTATTTGAGCAATAACAAGTTCTATCAAAATCATCACAAACTCAGACTCATTTACAATAGAGTTTTGAAAGTGATATATAGGGTAAAGTCACTTATATAATATAATAGACTGTAAAATCAAAAACATATCCACACCCAATAAATCATCATCTATGTATATTGATCTTTGATAGCCTGGAGGAGCTCCAGTGCCAGCCTAGTAACCAAAGGTCTCAAGTCTCAATATATTCACCTACAATGTATGAACTACGTGAGCTAACACTCAATAAGTAAAAATCAATCATGCTAAAAGTATGATATAAAATCTCATGTAACTCATCTCTAAGATATGATGTTAGAACTGTGTCATGTTTGAGTACTCATAAATCAAAGATTTTTTATTCAAAATCACTTCATTTTATAGGGCCCTTGGCCCACCTACTATACACAGGAAAGAGCTCTACCTAATATCAATAATCAAATAGCCAATAATAGATTGATACAGTCCCACAAATATTACATGTCCCCCAAATACCACTCGATCTAACCAAAATTCACATTTCTTAAATTTAGCATATAGTTGTTTCTTCTTCAGAACCTCTAAAACCATTCTCAGATGTTCACCATGCTCTTTTTTGTGCTAGAGTAATTCAGGATATCATCAATAAACACAATAAGAAGTCTATCAAGAGCATTTTCCAACCTAAACAGCATCACCAAAATTCATAATGTCCATATCTCGTGTTGAATGTTGTCTTGGTGATATCATTCTCTTTTATTTTCAGTTAATGGTTCCCAGATCGCAGATCAATTTTTTGAAAATATAGATGCACCTTGGAGCTGATCAAATAATTCTTTTATTCTAGGTAGAGGATACTTATTCTTGATTGTAATTTTATTTAACTCTCGATAGTCTATACACAGTCACATTATACAATTATTCTTATGTACAAATAGAACTGGTGCACCCCATGGTGAAAAGTTAGGTCTCATAAAACCTTTAATCCAATCATTCTTGTATTTGTATGTTCAATTCTTTCAACTCAGTTGGTCCCATTTAGTATGGAGCTTTAGATATTAGAGGTGTTCCTAGATTTAGTTCAATGATAAACTCTATCTCACGGTCTGGTAGTAATTTAGGAAAGATCATCAGGAAATACTTCTGGATACTCCTGAATAATTGGCACTTCATTAAGGATCAAATGGTGTTGTTTTTCAATGCTCATAACACTTACCAAATACCCCTCACAGCCACTATCTAATAATTATTTTGCTTTCAATGCTGATATAATCAGGAATTTGGAGCTTTTTATGATTCCAATTAAGGTTAATGGCTCCTCTCCAGGAGGTTGAAAAGTCACTATCTTTCTCTGACAATCTATAGTAGCACAATAGTTTGGCAACTAATCCATACCCAAAATCATATCATAGTCATTCATAGCCAATATAATTAAATCAGCACACAGTTCTCCATTTTCAATGGGAATAGCACAATCTCTTAAAACATGGTTAGTTTATTTTCAATCTCCAGAAGAAATTATCACATTGTAACTGACCTCAACAGTATCAGGTATTCTGCCCAGCCTTTTCACATACTCAGTGGATATAAATGAGTGTATAGCTCTGGAATCAAATAATACAAATGCTTGAATACCAAAAATAGATAATTTATCTATTACTACTGATGGGTGTGCCTCAACATCTGATCTAGTGATGGTAAAGACTCTAGCTGGCACTTTTCTTTGTCATGTTGGATTTGGATTATCTGGGCATGCTCTGGCAATATCTTCGATCTTCTACACACAAAGTAGGTTCTAGTCTCTGTAGGCCAGACTCCACTATGTTGACCATAATATTTAGGGCAAGAAGATTGTGACATTGGTGCTTTACCTTGATCAATCTTTGTACGCTTACTCTGATCCCACTGTTGTTGCCCTTGTCTTAGTTGGAATTCATATTTTGAGTTTGAGTTTGAAATAGTCTGTTCTTTTCATTTCCAACCCATCTACCCTTGTCATTGCTTAAATTGGAGTCAAATCTCCTAAGCACGAGAAATTCTAAATTCAGCTTATTCTACCACTAACGCTCTCTCAGCAATTTATGACTATGTCACTCCTTGGATTCCTGCCATATTCACATCTCTATATAGCTCTGGTCCCAAGCCTTTAAGAAATCTTTCAACTTTTAATGCATCAATGTTGACCATATGTGTGGTAAATCTGGATAGTTGTTCAAATTTGCAAATGTATTATCTAACTGTCATAGTTCCCTACTGTAGCTGTATAAATTCATTCATCTTCATTGCATGAACTAGAGCTGTGAAGTATTTATTTTGAAACAACTCTTTGAATCTATCCCAAGTCATGACAGTGGTGTCTTCGATGCTCCTCATCGTATCCCACCAATGTCCAGCACTGCCTCGAAGCATAAAGGATGCACATATCAATTTCTCTTCTTTTTAAAACTCTACTATACTGAAACATGTTTTCCAGAGTTCTCAGGCAATTTTCTACAACTGTAGGATCTAATGCATCCTCAAACACCGGTAGGTTTAGTTTTCTAAATCTTTCTGTAACTATCTCCATCTATTCTACTCGGGGTTGTGGTTGAACCATTTCAGCCCTTGGTTGTCCACCCATATTTAGATAAGTTGTTGAATTTGTTCTAATTGTCGCTCAACAAGCTCTGTAAGTCAATTAATGATAACATCATAATCATTATTTAGAATAGGTGTCTCCTCTCCTGGGGTTCTAGCTCCACTACTACTTTCACCTCTTGTTCTCACCATGACTACAATACCATTTTTTTATAAATTTTTTTTTATAACAAAAGACCAATATAATTCATGAAATATATAATGCATTATAACATAAAAAAACTTACTAGCCATTGCTCTATAAGTTCCAGGATCATGTATATAGACAGTCTGTAGAATCAAGACCTGAGCTCTGATACCACTCCGTCACAACCTCCCAAAAATATATACACATATATAGAAACAACTTGTGCAATATAGTTTGTGCATGTATGTGTGTGTATATATTTTTTTTCTTCCAGCTAGTTAGTTTGATAAAACACTGATAAAATTAAAATGCTTTCATATCTTATAACACTGTATATATACATACATAGTTATTTGAACAATAACAAAGTCTATCAAAATCATCACAAAGTCAGACTCATTTACAATAGTTTGAAAGTTATATAGGAAAAAATCACTAATATAATACAATATATAAAATCAAAAGCACATCCCACAAAATAACCCAATAGGTCGTCATCCATGTACATTAATCTTTGAAAGTCTGTAGAAGCTCCACTGCTAGCCCAGTAACCAAAGGTCTTAAGTCTCACCATACTCACCCATAATGCATGCACTATATGAGCTGACGCTCAATAAGTAAAAATCATGCATACCAAGAGTATGATATAAAATCTCATGCAACTCATCTCTAAGATATGATATTAGAACTGTGTCATATTTGAGTACTCATAAATCAAAAAGTTTTTATTCAAAATCACTTTATTTTATATGGCCCTTGACCCACCTACTATGCACAGGAAAGAGCTCTGTATAATATTAATAATCAAATGGCCAATAATAGATTGATACAGCCGAGTGGACCATCCTCATCTGACCCCCAGAGGTACACCCCCTGTCGCCCCCTGTGATCACCCAAGAAGTATCCCATCCGAGGCATAAATTATAACAAAGGCACAATCAAGTGGACCATCCTCTCGTGATCATCAAAGGTCCACCCCTTATCTTCCCTTATGATCCAGTGAGAAGTATCCCACTTGTGGTACCTAAAATATCAGATAAGCACACCTCGCATGCCTCGGTGCACTAGTAGTGGCCAATAAACATCTTTATAAATGAAAATCATTTCTCAAATCATATCGTGCATGCAAGAACAAAAAATATACCTATATGCCATACATGCACATGCATTCTTAGGGTATTCAATATGAAATGCAAGTCATCTTACTCTCAACATGTTTCAAGAATCATGAGCCTCTTAAGGTACATAATATACTTGTCATCCAATCAATTTAAATATCATTAACACATTATGTATAAATACTTCAAAATGTACTATGTTCATGCATTACAATTGCAAATGTATCTTTACTTACCTTTCATTTGGTTGGTGGCTTAGTCTAGATTTGTTTAGCGTTTCTCTCCAGCCTTAAATGAAAAATAACATGTAATATTACCCAACATCAAGCACCATTCCCAATTTGGCAAGTTCAAAGCACAAAATGTCAAACTAAGACCTTAAACACCAAGTTATTTGGGTAATAATCAAGCTTTTACAAACTAGAACCCAATATAGTCCCTCAAATACTTTAATTTCTTATCTTAGATACATGTAAACATCATGTAAATGAAGTATTAAAAATTTAATAGTATGTACCTAATTGTTAGAACTCAATAGCAGCATGTTTAGGTTGAAACATACTAAATTATCAAATGGGACAGACCTGCATTTTTATATTTTCTTGTTGTCCAATTTAGTTGCATGATAATTTTGACATCTTTCAACATATCCAATCACTCCCAAATTTTTACCACACATATCTAACATTTATAGAAATATAATCATCTTATATAATTGCAAAAAATCACTGATTTAGCTTAGCAAAACTAGACCCCTTATCACAGCACAAAAATTGCAAGTTTTATCATGACAGTCTTGAGTATCTCTTCAAATATCAAACCATATTTGAATTTCTAACCTCTACATGCTTACATAAATCACGTAAATCATATATAAACACATATATGATGAAACATATAGGTTGTAATGAAGTTATTTTACATATATAAAGCTTTAATGACTAAAAAATCAGCAAGTATATAATTTCTGTCCCTAGTGATTTCTATTGTGATTTTGCAAATAGAAATCCTTTTTTTGTGAATTATAAGACCATAAATAACATCTTAACATGATTATAAACAATAATAGAAGCTTTATAAATCATAAACCCACAAACAATTTAAGAATTGAAATAAAAAACATGAGTTAAGCTCACATATGCATAGTTTTAAGCTTATACTTGCTCCTCCTTACTTTCATTTGCTTCCTTCAATTTTATTTACTTGGAATCACTTGAGAGGAACTTCTAAAATTCAATATGGAGGTTTTGAAGGTGAAATAGCTCATAAAATTATTTTTGGTCGTGGTTCAATGTTTAGAAATGAAGAAAACATGAGGTGGTAGCTTGAGGTGTCATCACTTGAGGTGTCAAAGCATAAGATGGCAACCCTTATGATTTCAAAGAATAAGATGGAAACACTTGTGATATCAAAGCATAAGGTGTTAAGTACGAGGTATTCAAGCATGAGGTATTGTGTGGTAGTTCAAATATGATATTATACACACCTTATACAGCTCATATCTAGTATTTTTCAATATTTATTTATCTTTTTATAACCTATTTTAATTATCGTACGATCGAATAATAAAATCTACCCTAATTTCATAATCGTTCATTCGATATCTAAGCCGATTGACATTTGATTCTTAAATGATTGTCTAGTTTTCATTTCTAAAATCATATGCACATATGGACCTTGTAATATGACACTTGAATCACACTATATCAAGTCAAATATCCCAAGTATGCTAATTTATAGATGTATACTTTTAAAACACCTTGATCTAATTGAATTAAATCATATAAGCTTACTTGTAACACCTTTAACACTTTTAAAATTATAACATATAACCTATGAATATCCAGTATATTGACCAATCTATTATTTTTCTTATCTAAATGTAGAATTACTTAATTAGGTTATAAGATCTCAACCACTAACATTATGTGATAGCATTAGATGTCTAACAATTGAGAATGCTATATAAGATGCCATGTAAATATTAATGCAAATTAGCATATAAATAGCATGTAATGCATGAATCATATTGGCCAAGTGAGTAGTGTGAGACTTGGGTATTACCGACTAACTCACCATCTAGGGGAAAATGGATTAAGTAACTCCATTGGATTTGATCTAAATGGATGTATACAGTCCACTACATGTTAGCGCATGAGTGAACTATTCTTACTTCATTACTCTAGGTGTGAGTATGAGTATTTTTTCAGATATGAGTCCAAAAACTTTAATGTGTGCAGAGAATCTGGACAAAAGCAATGAATTAAGCCTGCTAAAGTATTAAATCTATGGATGTGATCGAGGAAAAGAATATTGAGGTGGTGAGTTCATTAATTATCTATGAAGAATTGGATTCTCTCGAAGTGAATCCATGATGAGTTTCACTAAACTTTCTCGTTCATTCTTGGGATATACTTTAAAATTTATGACATTCATATTAAGTAAGAAAGTCACCTAAATCAATGGCTAAAACATCATATGAAATATGGTATGGCAAGACCCATTGTAAAAATACCTAAGGGTATGGGGGTCACATGCTTATGTGAAGTATCCACTGGGAGATAAGTTAAATGCAAGATCCAACTTATATAAATTTATGGAGTATTTAAAGGAATTTATTGAATACCATTTCTATGACCTTTCCAAACTAAACATTTTAGTTTCGAGGAACGCCACCTTCTTGATAAGGAGGAGTTCCTATTAGATAGAATTGGCAGGATTGTAGAGCTTGAAGAAATTCAAGAACCAAAAATTCTCCCACACAAGGAAATGGTGCATAGGCGAATTACTAACTTTTAGTACACAACCTTGAAGGAGACCCAAACAAATCACCAGGGCACCTATGAGATGCCGCCTCTTGCTAGAGAGTAATAATGAGGATATCCCTTTGGATATCGATCCAAGGAACTCAGGATTAGTGATGTATGACATCAATTTAGGAAGATAGCAAAAGGCCATGCAATCCAAAATGGATTCCATATACTTCAATAAGGTATTGACCTTGGTGGACCCACTAGAAGGGAATAGTTCCCATTAGCTACAGTTGGGCCTATAAATATAAAATTAGAGAACACGGAAGGTGGTGACTTATATGGCATGACTGTTAGCGAAGGGTTACAATCAAAGTCAAATTGTTGACTAGTGAGAAAGCCTTTTACTAGATATGATGCTAAAAACTATTCAGGTTTTGCTGGCCATATTCATGTATTGTGAATGAGGGATATGGAAAGCAGATATGAAGACTGCCTTTCTCTAAAGGGGCATTGAGAAAGAGATCTATGTGAAGTGGCTTGAGGTCTTCATTTCAAATAGCAAGCAAAAGGTTCACATGTTTCAAAGTTCCATTTATAGACTCAAACAAACTTACGGATGTTGGAACTTCTAACTTTCTAAGGCAATCAAATTGTTTGATTTCCAAAGAATGTGGATAAACCATGTGTGTACAGAAGATTAGTGGAAGTTCAATGATATTTATTGTGTTTTAATCATTTAAAGTCTTTGTCCCCAAAGGCTTATGAAAGAAATGGAAAAGAATGACTTACATATGTTATGCATTAGGCAAAGAAAGCACAATATATGAGAATCTATGTACAAGATGTCAAATGCTATGAGTGTTATGAGCAGATTGTTGGGTTCGCGTGATCCTAGGGTATGCGCAATGAAAAATTTAAAATTTAAAATTAAACATGCTATAAAAATTACAGTAGTACACCAAATCTGATGCGATTTTTAATGATCTCACAATTTTCAATAGTTGTATAAAAAAAATCAAAATATCGATTTATAGCTTTATGCACTCCAATTGTCGTAAGGTTTGAAGCAATTGATTGCTAGCCTATTTCTAAATTCTAGTTCATAAGGATCCAAGTGTCTTCCCTATAAAGAACTCCACATGTTGAGCACGAACATAGAATTCAAACTCCACTAACAATCCAAATTCTTTTACAAACATAGTTTATAGAGTGAATATTAATTCTTATTATCAACTTGTGATAAAAGAATTAATACTTAGACAAAAAGATGAAATTTTTCATTGAAGAAAAGATGGAAGAAGAAAAATAATTTTTTTCCTATTAATTTCCTAAATGGCCGAAAATTTGAAGGCTTGTTGTACCTCAAATTTTTGGCCCATTTGGTTAATATAGTGGGGTTTGAATATTCCTATTTTCCTACTCTTGGTATTTTTAGCCTCTCTTTTAATTGGCTGCAAGATTTTTGGTTGATTATAAATCTCCCAAAAATTTCCAACTTTATCTCGTTTATCCTTCAAAAATATAAGGACGAGTAAAAGGTAAGTTTGGGGGTAGTTGATAGTCTAATAAATTGTGATATTTTTGACACCTCTATAAGCATAATTGCACATGTTATTGCCTTACAATTGATACAATTGTGCCTTATTTTTGTGATAAATGTGTGTAGGGGCTAAAAATAAAAAATGGAGTGAAGACATGGTGAAAAATTGCCAAAATTGGATAAAGAAGAACTCTTGCCGCAACACCCCCTAGGTTACGCCACGACGCGAGTAGTTAAAATTGGGTAGTGAGTTCTATTTAGTGGCACCACAACACCCCCTCTTAGGCACTGCATCACTAAATGCTCGTGCCATTGCGTGAGTGCCCAAAATTAGACATTGAGCAGCCTTTTTTGAAGTACCGCCACACCCCAATTTGGCACAAGGAACTTAAGGAATAGGGGTTTTGCGCTGTGGCACCTAATCTCAATACCGCGGTGCTAGTGGTCTAGACATGAAAAAAAATAGTTGTGGATTCTTGAGGGACAAGTGGCAATCTAATCCATGCATGGGATCCTTCTTGTTATACACCACTACACCCCTATACACTATGTGACACTCTATTAGATACACTATATACACACAATTACATCACACAAATAAGAGATACACACATGCTTACATATAATTTATTGAACAACACACATGATAGATATCACTCATCACATAATTAATAACCCACACACAGTCTATACCTAAATTCTCACATACTTTTTCTCTCCACCCAAAACACATATTCTTCCATATTTCTTCACACACTACACCAAGAACACCTATTACCTATTCACCAAAGAGCTTCATTTGGCATTTAAATTGGTTGATCAAGCTTAGTAATTCATGACCAAGTATGAGCTTATGATTTTTTGATTTTGAGTTTTGCTCAAGGATGAGCAAAAGGTAAGTTTGGGGGTAGTAGATAATCTCATAAATTGTGATATTTTTGACACCTCCATGAGCATAATTGCACATGTTATTTCTTTACAATTGATACAATTGTGCCTTATTTTTATGATAATTGTGTGTAGGGACTAAAAATGAAAAATGAAGTGAAGACATGGTGAAAAATTACCAAAATTAGACAAAGAAGAACTCTCACCGCAACACCTCTTGGGTCATCCCGTGACGTGAGTAGCTAAAATTGGGTAGTGAGTTCTATTTAGTGGCACCACAACACCCCTTCTTAAGCACTGCATTATTGAAGGCTCATGCCGTTGTGCGAGTGTCCAAAATTGGACAATGAGCAAACATTTTTGAAGCACTGCCACACCCCCATTTGGCACCAAGGCGCTTGAGGAATAGGGGGTTTCATGCCATGGCACCTGATCTCGGTGCTGCGTTACCAGTGATCTAGATATGAAAAAAAATATTTGCAGAATCTTGAGGGACAAGTGGCAATCTAATCCATACATGGAATCCTTCTTGTTATACACCACCACACGCTCATACATCATGTGACACTCTATTAGATATACTTTATACACAGAATTATATCACACAAATAAGAGATACACACATGCTTACATATAATTTCTTGAACAACACACATGATAGATATCACTCATCACATAATTAATAACCTACACATAATTTACACCTAAATTCTCATAAACTTTTTATCTCCACCCAAAACACACATTCTTCCATATTTCTTCACACACTACATGAAGAACACCCATTACCCATTCGCCAAGGAGCTTGAGGATTTGAAGAAAAGAGAAGGAGGAGCTTCATTAGGTATTGAAGATTTTGAAGGAGAAATGAAGAATCATTTAGTAGTTTTAATCTTCTACTTTGATTTCTTCTTTCACTTTTTTAAGTTTTGAGAAATTTGTAAGAATCATGATGTTGACAAATACTTGGTGCTTTTTTAATTTCAATATGAGCTAAACTACTTTTGTCAAGGCTTGGAAAGCCATTTCTATAGAGTTATGAGTCGATGATTTTATTGTGATTGGAATATTGTATTTATTGTGATGAGCATATGCTATGTGTTTAATGTTTCATGAGATTTGGCTAATTTCAAACCGATTCTATTTATTGTAATTAGGCTGAGAGGTAAAGTTATAGTAGTGGATCGGGTAGTATATATGCTATGGACTAACCCCTATAGAGATATAGGTATAGGTACATGCGGTAGTTATGGGTATGAAAATCGATAACTAGTGAAATTCACAAAGGTCAATGTACTCTTAATGGTATGGCCAATAGCTAGAGATGGGGCAAGTGGCCTACTAGGAATAGATTTGGTCTGTCTCGAGAGAGAGAACCAATTACAATATGAAGACCTACCATCACACAACCCACATCATTCCCAATCACAATTAAACTAGGTTCATAACAATATAGGATGGTTAACCAATGTCTTAACTCTCCTTAGTATTAAATTCAATCCCTTATTCTCCTTGGATTTTTGTTGTTTTTGTTTAATTTGTTAATTAATACATTTTAATTCAACCACCACCATAATCTATTGATAGGTTAAATATAGTTGGATTATCTATACTTTTGTAGTTGCTCACATACTCTTTAGGGACACGACATCCGTATATTCATATACCTAATTACTTGTTAGCCCATATACTTGTGGAATTCGATTGTAATTAAGTGCAAGCTACACCAACTAGTTAATGTATTATCATAACAATTGGAAACTTTCCATTTGACAATCAATATTTCCTTAGGAATTTCCAGTGGGGTTGTTTAACGTACTTATTTTCCAACAGGCACCCTCATGGCATGCATAGTGTCACTATACTGGTATCTATGGAATGAGATACTCTCATTTCGAGCATGAATCATATGCATAAGTCTTGAGAACTAGTTGATGTCCCTTCTCAAAAAGCTCTTGACTTGGAATGGTTTTGAGATCATGTTTATAGAGACATGTTCTATGATCACCTAGATGTGACCATGCCCCGTAGTCATATGTGATCTAGGGAATTTATCTAATTCTAATAAGTTGAATTTAAGATGAAGATTGCCATTAAGTGTATTAATTAAAAAAGATTGTTTCTATAAGAGTATAAAGATAGCAAATTCAATTATCTCACCGAGCACTACTAAAACAATCTTCCACTTGCCCTAAAGATAATTTCCCTTGTATTTAAGGCCCATATTCACTAGATGCCATTCAAATACTATTGTTAGTGGTTTAATCAGTGGGTTTGCTATATTTTTCTATTGTGGCAACTCTTTCTACTTTGATGTTACCTCTATTAATAATTTAAAAAATTATTTTATGTCGTCTCATTTTATGCTTGGATCTTTTTGACAAGACGCAATATCTTTGTTAATATTACAATACTTTAGTACTGGATCAATAATGGTCTAAGCTACAACCAACGCTTGGATGAAGTTTTAAATCCAAGTAGTCTCTTTCACAGAATTTTATGTTGCGATGTATTCAACCTGAATTATAAAATCTATTGTTTTCACTAGAATTGAACTCTTCCAGTTAACTACCACACCATATTGGGTGAACATAAATCTTGACGCAGACTTGAGTCATCTATATTGGACTAAAAGTTAGATAAAAGATTTCAGATTCAGTTCTCCATAACTGTACTCCAAGAAGACATCTTTAGTGCTCTCGATTTTATAGCTTTCAATACTTTTTGCATAGAACAGACTAATATCTATATTAAAATAGTGCCTGGTGTGCCAATTAGATTAGGCATCTTTTATACTCTTATATTTGTAAAAATAATCTTTTTCAAATTATATTAATAAAATAGATAAATTTCTTTATCTTTAATTGCATATATTAATTAGATAAAATTCCTAGACCAAACTTAGCTATGAGATATAGTCACGCATTTGATAGTGATCATGGAATATGCCTCTATGGCTTTGGTCTTAAAATAATTTCAAGTCGAGGGCTTTATGAGATAGGACATCAAATAGCCCAATAAACTCACACATACGAGCATCTCATTCCATGGACATTGGTGTAGTGACTCTAGTACATATATGCGGGTGCTTATTAGAGAATAAGTATACTGAACAATCCCACTAAAAATTCTTAATTGGAAGCATTGTTTGTTGAAATAAGAATTTCTATGTTACGATAGTATACAATTAGTCATTAGACTTGAGGCATCATGGTAGCCTTATGCATGTCGTGTTATATTATGATATATCTTCTTATTGCCTAACAATCACAAAAGGGGAACGTTGGATGTTGCATTGATACGTATGAAGGTTAATAAGTGGTCAACAAATGATTTGTTACTTGTTTGGCAAAACAAGTTAATCTTCTACATTTTTATAATTCATGACTCAGAAGTCCTTGGCCAAGGTAGGATGAATATTAGACGGGGATATTTTCTAACGATAAGTCCTGAGTCATTGAAAC
This sequence comes from Paulownia fortunei, assembly GCA_019321725.1. Classification (NCBI taxonomy): domain Eukaryota; kingdom Viridiplantae; phylum Streptophyta; class Magnoliopsida; order Lamiales; family Paulowniaceae; genus Paulownia; species Paulownia fortunei. Next base: position 14,027 of record JAGSPU010000418.1, on the reverse strand, counting down.
TTGAAATGGAATCATGAGTAATTAGGGTTTGGACTATTAATCTATGCCCTAAACTTAATCGGGAGATTAGTCGATGGAAGGACCTTACATGTATGATACTCGTAATTGAAATAAGTTCACTCGCTATTTCACTTAGGTCTAGGTAGTTATGATATACTTGCTAGGTATTTTCCATGATTTGTGAGGTTTTTGAAATTAAGGAGTTAATTTCAAATGGATTAATTAGTTAGATTAATTAATTAAAATAATTATTATTCATAAGTTGCAAATATTGAAAACTCATTGCTAGCTTAGTTGTGAACTTAAAGGGTTACACACAATTTGAGATCGAACATTTCTAACTTAGGAATTAATCCAAGGAGTTGAATCTAATTAATTAATAGAGATTAATTTATTGGGGCTTAAATTAATTCAATGAGTTGAAATAATTATTTGATTGGATTAAATTAATTGAGTAAACCATAAAATTAATTTAAATGTTAAACTAATTTACTCAATTAAATAATTAAATTATTTAACTTGCCTAATTTGATTAGATGGGCAAGATGGAATTAATTGAATTTGGGCTAAAATATTTAATTGGATTAATTGTAAGATTTATTTTTTACTTCCAGTCCAATTCAAAAAGACCTATTAGGAGAGGCCCATGTAGGTTGTTGGAAAATGATGGAAATTCAAGAATTTGATATTCTTGAAAGTCTCGTTATGACCCTTGGAAAAGATTATGCACAAAATGTCACACTTTAAGCTCTCTTAGGGATAATCATTGGTTTTTCGGGTTGTATATGGTAGGTAGAGTGAGCTTCAAGAAATAAAGTCGAATGGTGGTCATTCATATGCATTGCACATTCCATTCTTTGAAAAAGACTCAAAGGGTTAACTAGTGAATCAAAATGTGATCATGGTAGGCTTGAAAGGCACAAACAAGTTAAAGATGGCATAAATCTTTTCCAAGTTTGCTAGTTATTTAGGATTTTGCCTCAAATAGTAATCAAGCAAGTTCTAAAACACCACAAACTAACCAATACAACTTATTGGAAGCAAAATCCAACACCGAGCAACACATAGTTCACAAGATTTCAAGACAACATGCTCAATGAAAATTCATCATTCATGACAAAGATCAAATACACACAAAAATCGTCATGTCAAAAGACTAACAATCTTTTTTTCCTTTAGACTCTATACAATATCAATTAAGTATCATCACAGGTAATCGGTAATCAAGTTGTTCATTTAATCACAAAGCATGAACTTACTCAAGTTTGTCAACAACAACAAGCTTGCTCTTGGACTCTCATCATACAACATGGGTAATTCACACACAAGGCTTTAATACAAATCAAAAAAATTAGCTCAATAACATAAATTATACAAATCCCACCCCAAATTTTAAATTAACATTGTCCTCAATGTTTAAAGAATTAAAGAACATAAGAGGGGGAAAATAGGAAACTCTCTTTTCCAATAGATGATGCCCTTGGAGTCCTGGAAGATCCACACATATCATCAAGGAGATTGCTCATCTACACAAGAAAAAGAGAAGATGAAAGCGTATGGGCTATACACAAAATACTACAAAATAAAGAAAAACAACGACAACTAGAAACTAAAAAAATACCAAGGGAAGGAGTATTTCTAATTTATAGTCTTTAGCTTGACTTAAAACCTCTCATAGGAAGTGCGCAAGAGCAATAGTAGAAATGGTTCCATCAACACCACCCCCCAAATACTGTTTCAACCTTTAATGGAAGCACACATTTTCGGAGTGTACACCTCCACAACTCTAGAAGGAAAGACTTTAGTGATGGTAAAAGGTCTAGACCACTGTAGTTTCAACTTGCCCGTGAAGAGTTTCAATAGGGAGTTGTATAAGAGCACAAGCCCCTTCAACAAACTCCTTCTTCACAATGTACCTGTCAGGCCATTATTTAGTCCTTTCCTTGTAGAGTTTAGCATTCTTGTATGCTTGGCCTAGGAACTCCTCCATCTCTTTCAGCTATAACAACCTATTTTGCCCTGCAGTTTACATATCAAAGTTCAAAGATTTAGTAGCCCAATATATACGATGCTCAAGTTCAATAGGTAGATGACATGCTTTACTAAAGACCAACCTATATGGTGACATCCTAATGGGTGCCCATAAAGCATCATCAAGTCGTAACGCCCAATCCTTCCTAGTCAAGCTCACTATTTTTTCCAAAATTTATTTAATTTCCCTATTAGACACTTCTACTTGTCCGCTTTTTTGGGGATGATATGGGCTAGGAATTCTATGGGTGACTCCATACATACTGAAGAGTTTCTCAAAGTGTTTGTTATAAAAATTGGAGCCACCATCACTAATAATTGCTCATGTGTGCCAAATTGAGTGAAAATGCATTTCTTCATAAATTGGACCATTATCTCAGCATCATTAGTGAAAAATGCTTTCACTTCAACCCATTTTGACACATAATCCACAATAAAAAGTATAAATCTATTAGAGTAAGAATTAGGAAAAGGATCCATGAAGTCAAGTCCCCACACATCAAAAAGTTCACATTCAAGAATATTATTCAAAGGTATTTCATTTCTCCTAGAGATGTTTCCAGTTCATTGACACATTTTAGAATAAGAATATAATTATAAGCATCCTTATTAACATGGGTCAATAGAAGCCGAATTGAAGTACCTTTGTCGTTATTTTAGTAGGACCAAAGTGACCACCTACCTTCTAATTATGGCAATGGTGTAATATATGTAGCATCTCTTCTTTGGGCACATATCACCTCATAACATTATCTGCACAAACTTTGAACAAAAATGGATTCTCCCACACATAATGCTTAACATCAGATAAAAACTTTTTCTTTTGATGAAATGAAAGATCATAATGTAGGATACCAGACACAATGTAGTTCACAAATTGTGCAAACCAAGGAAGTGAAGAAATAGCATACAAGTGTTCATTTGGGAAATTTTCATCAATTGGTTCAACATCATCATGCTTAACACTAGGACTCTCTATCCTAGACAAGTGATCCTCAACAACATTTTCCATACCCTTCTTGTGTTTAATCTCAATGTCATATTCTTGCAACAAAAGAACCTATCTAACTAACCTTGGTTTTGTATCTTTCTTCACAGAAGGTATGTAAGTGTGGAGTGGTCCGTGTACACGATCACTTTTGCTAAAAGAAGGTATGAATGAGACTTATCAAATGCAAATACTACCATTAGAAGTTCTTTTTCAGTTGTGACATAATTTTGTTGTGCTTCATTCAAATTACGACTAGCGTAGTAAATAGTTTAGGATACCTTGTTTTTCCTTTACCCAAGGACTACACCAATAGCTACATCACTTGCATCGCACATAAGCTCAAATGGTAAGCTCCAACAAGTGCCACCATGATAGGTACAGTGATTAGCTTCTTCTTTAAAGTTTGGAATGCCTGCAAATAATCATCATCAAAGTTAAATTATGTATCTTTAACTAGAAGACTTGAGATAGGTTTAGCAGTTTGTGAAAAGTTCTTGATAAGTTGGCAGTAGAAACTGGCATGACCTAAGAAATTTCTCACTCCTTTTACCGATGTAGGAGGGGGTAACTTCTCAATCACCTCTACCTTAGGATCCACCTTAATTTTTCTATGTGAGATCTTGTGACCAAGGATAATACCCTCTTTAACCATGAAATGACATTTCTCCCAATTCAAGAGAAGATTGGTTTCCTCATACCTAGCTAAAAATAAATCAAGATTTGATAAGCAAGCATCAAATGATGGAACAAAAATTGAAAAATCATCCCTGAAAATTTCAAGAAAATTTTCAACAATATCATGAAAGATAGCTATCATGCATCTTTGAAATGTAGCAGGTGCATTACACAAACCAAATGGCATTCTCCTAAATACAAATGTACTTTAAGGACAAGTGAAAGTAGTTTTCTCTTGGTTCTCGGGAGCTATAGCAATTTGATTGTACCCTACATATCCATCAAGAAAGCAATAAAATTCAAAACCTACAAGCCACTCCAACATTTGATCAACAAAGGGAAGGAGAAAGTGGTATTTTCTAGTAGCATCATTCAACTTTCTATAATCCATACACACCCTCCACCCCGTGACTGTCCTAGTTGGTATCAATTTATTTTGATCATTATGTACAACAGTCATACCTCCCTTTTTAGGCACATATTGTATGAGACTCACACATATATAGAGATAGGATAGATAATATATGCATCAAAAAGCTTGATGGTTTCAACCTTTACTACCTCTTGTATCATTCGATTTACTCTCATTTATGGTTGTACCATGGGCTTGTAGCACTCCTCCATTAAAATTTTGTGCATGTAAATTGAGGGGCAAATTCTCTTGATGTTGGTTATTTTCCATCCAAAGGCTCTTTTATGCTCCCTAAGGACTCTTAAGATCTTTTCTTCCATCTCACCTTTCAAGGAAGAAGAAATAATTACCGATAAAGAATTTGAATCATCAAGATAAGCATACTTCAAATGAGGGGGAAGGAGTTTAAGTTCAAAGATAAGAGGCTCCTCAATGGATGGCTTTTTTTGTGTAGAGGAGGCCTCTCCGATACTTCAAAACATGGTTGAGCACTCCTCTTGTAAGGAGAATTGAACTTCAAACTTGCCACAACAGCCGATATCCCTTCATCATCCTCTTTCTCTTCCTTACCAAGAACTAAACATGCCTCCAATTCATCTTTGAACCTATTTTCTTGTTAGAATTCAAAAGCTAAAGAGTCAAATGCATCAATTTTATAACATCTATGCTCATCATCCAGATGTTTTCATAGCTTTGAACACATTAAAAATCACTTGATCATCTCCTACTCTAAGTATCAAGCTCCCTAGTTGAACATCAATTAATGCCTTACCCATGGCTAAGAAGGGTATACCTAGAATGAGAGGCATGTCCACATCTATCTCCATGTCGAAGATAAGAAAATCAACCAAAAATATGAATTTATGTACCTTGACAAGCACACCCTCAATGTGCATCTAGAATACTTGATGGACCAATCGGCAAGTTGCAAAGATATCATTGTAGGCTTTGGCTCTCCAAGTCTAAGTTTTCTAAAAATAGTCATAGGCATGAGATTAATACTAGCACCCTAATCACACAAGACTTTAGAAAATGAAATTGGACCAACAGTGCAAGGAATAGAAAAATACCTAGAGCCCTTAAGATTTGGAGAAAGTGCTACAACTTTAAAGTTGCAAATCTAAGTACAGGTTGTGTTAAGTAATAAATTTTTCATGAGTCTAAGGTTAATCCATAGGGAAGTTGTTTGAAGATTTTAGGATTATATTTCCTAAAAAATAATAGGCTTTATGTGGTTTAGAATATATAAAAAATAATGTATGATGTAACTAAAAAGAACCAAAGTAATAACAATATTGTTGATTGGGGGTCCGCTTTTAAGTTTTAGATAGAGAAATAATTATTTATTTTTTTTACCTCTTTTAATTGCCACTATTGAAATCCAAGCATAATGAAGGTTCCAATGGGAAGATTTTATCAAATAGCTCATGTATTAAGGTAACCATGATATTGTCTTACTATTTGTAAATTATCTCTTAACACCAACAATTGTTTATAGAATCAAAAATTTATGCACAACTTTATCTACAACAAATCAAGGTTTCACGTTAGCGGTTGGTGTAGTAAAATCAAATGTCTAGCTAAATAAACCCAAATATTTGTTGTGTCATTAACCTAAATAAAAAATCACCACAAAATAAGTAGGGTTTAAATCAAAAATTAAAATAATAATACAATACATTTAAATATTTTCTATCTTTATAATCGTTCTTATTCCTCCATCAAGAGGTTCACACTTTTTCCTTAGCTAAATGAAATTCAAAAAGACATAATGAAAGAAGAAAATGCAAAAATAGAAGAGAAACTAGAGAATACATTTCTATTAGGACTAGAAAACTTACATTACTACTAAAAACTTAGCCTAAAAAAAGATAATAATAAAACCTTTTTCCCCCCTACCCCCTACCCCCCCCCCACTCTTACAAGCTTAATACATGGTCTATTTATGGTTCTTGGAGTATGCTAGAGGCCAAAAATATAATTGAGAGTTAAACAATCAAGTGGTATGCTAATTGTCAAGAGTTGTTAAGTTGTTACACCAAATCCTCTAGATTTTCACCTACCCGATTGAATTTATATTTTAGGCTGGATACAGGCATATTTTGATGGGTAAAGAATAAAATTTGTGGATCTTTCTTTTTTGATATATTTGCACATGTCATTTGTCGAATTTGGCTGCAGGATGAGAGAGATATGATTAAATTACCAGATCATATTTTAGAGCCATCCTTCACCATATTGTCTTCAACAAACTTGTTTATCTATCTCTTTTGTATAACATATCCAAATTTCAGCCCAAAATCAAATTTAGTTTAAAAGATATGACCTAATTGGTAAAATAGGTTGGGATTGGACTTAACTCTGATCCAATTTTTTTATGATCCATTTTGTACAGCCACTTGTAATTCAACTTCTTTGATCCTTACAAGTTTAGTATGGGATCCATAGATGAATGACTTATCAATCCATAGTCTCAAGAATTAATCTAAAACCATTTCAGAACCAAAAGTTATCCCAGTTTCTCGAAAACCTACACACAAAAAAAACACTTTTTAATCTCTTTTTTTTATGTTGATTTCTCATTTTATTCCTAAAATATAAAAAAATCTTTATTTGGGGGTTCTAATGATAATTTCAAAGTAAAAAAAATTATATAAATCTTAATTAATTATACACTTCTAAATGTTCATCACACCCCCCTACTAGCTTATTACTAGTCCCTAATAAGTATAGCGTAATGAAATGCAATACAACATGATGATCAGAATTTTAAAAAAAACCTATAAAATAATCTAACAATCACAAACAATCATTTGTTAGAGATCACAGATGCTATCGAGATTTTTTTATTTTTTTCAAATATTTCCAAAAGATGTTCGTATGTGCGCTAAGACAACCTTTTATTCCACAAACCAAGATACATATAACTTCAAAATCAATTATGGAAAAGCCTCAACTCCATATCCTCATAGATAAGTGTTTACTATTTAAGTCTGTAAGGTGTTCACTCATGGAGTTGGAAAATAGTTAAAATACTTGGGGAAATGGTTTAAATAATTTAGGACAAGCATTCAAACTAAAATTGAGCATAAAATAGGTAGTCACAAAATTTGAATACCTAGTCTGTCTTACCAAAATATACCTTGAAATTTCATTGGTTAACTTGAAAATGAAATGGTAATTTTTATTAATTTTTTTATTAATTTTTTATTTTTTTCTTCATACAACATGAATCACATGATAACATAAGATCAAAAGACGAATTTATAATTATAGTCCCACCACTAGCTACAAAGCGAAATATTTCAATAGAAATAGATAACTACACAGGTTTACCCAATTCATTTCTCCACAAGGAAGGTTGACATAATTAAGCATTTCAAATTGTAATGATAGTAATTCAAATGATTAATTAGAGTTCGTAATGCTTAGTTTCTCAAACTCTCCACTTATTCACAAAAGATGTGTGCATATTAAAAAATAAACACTTTAACATGGTCGGAATTTTTAGTTATATGTATCGCTACCAATCTTTCCATAAGGCTTAAGATGTGCACAAGCCTATTTTTTTTCAAGATAGTACCCTTAGACTCTAACAAAAAGAGGATTGCAATTATATTTTGACAATTCACAAATTTTCAGTTAAAAAATTCACAAACATACCATATTATGCAAAAAATAAAAATGGGGGTGTGTCTCAATAGTGTCAAAAGATTACCCTTTATCTAGCCACCTTTACTCATAGTTTCAACGGACCCAAAAGAAAACACACTTGATTATTTAAAAAAAACTTGAAAAACACACATTGAACACACAAGCCATGATATCAACTATCCCCTCCCCAACCTAATCGAGACATTGTCCCCAATGTCAAAACTAGATAGAAAAGTAGAGTTTAAAAGATATCACTTGAAATGTGGCTTATTAAAACAATAAAGCTGAAACAACACAAAATGCACATTAATAATTGAAACAATTAAGGATAAACTTCACACATTGAGAGTCGAATTCATTTTGCATTTTTGACCACTATCCCTATTGGACCAATCCACACAGGCCAAGGCTGGATCAGGTTCTGGCATATATGCTAGAAGTTGATCAATTAGTTGGTCAGTGTTGGACCATAAATGAGGATTCATCTCGCAGATAGTGAAATAAAATCCTTTTCCACAGCATTGAATTGAATTTTATCTTATTGGTTTTTAGAAACCATTTCTAAGGAACGATATTTTGTGTTGCAAGTCCATCGAGCACATTTGTGAAAAACTTGAATTTTTTTCACCCTTCATTTTGTGAATATGTGGTTTTACCAAAACCAGGCATGTATCTAGTAAGCAAGTTTGAAGATTCGTATGAAAACTCGCCAGCTACTCTTACCTTTACTTTAATTATCCATCGTATGTTCTCTAGGATGACCTTGTACATAAGCATCCTTAATCTTTCAATCTTGATTTTATAAATTTTTGAAATTACATTTTTAGGAAGAAAAGAAAATTGCTTTTGGAGAGTTAGAATAATGACATCCATTTTGAAAAGTACAAAAAAATGAGAAAAATAGAGAAAATTTATATAGAGATTTCAGTTGTTTAAGAAACTCATAAGCTCGACTTTGATAACCACGGAGTACTGTTATCCACCACTTAATCGAAAAAGAAAAAAATTAAAGAAAGAAAGCCTACAAAACAAATTAAGTTAGAGAAAATAAGTATATAACACACACTAATCATAACAAGGATTAGAAAGAAAAAGAATTTTCTCTTGTAAAAATTAATTCTCTAGAAACGGTTTAAGTCTTTGTCTATTTACTTTGAATACGTTACTATTTCTAGTATTTTCAATGTCAATTGCCCCCTAAGGATACACCTCTTTTACAACAAAAGGACCACTCCACCTTGATCTCAATTTTGTAATCGAGAATTTTAAAGCAAAATATTTTGTCCAATCTCAAATATTTTTCTTAAAATTTTGTTATCATGAAAATCATTGATTTTTGCTTTTTGAATTTTAGAATTCTCATATGCATCATTTCTCAATTTTTGAAGTTAATTAATTTGTAATTTGTGCAATTTTGAAGTTTTATGTTCAAATTCAACAGGTAAATAACAAGGTTTTCCATAAACTATCCTATAAGGAGACATGCCTAATAATGTTTGGAAAGCAGTTCTATATGCCCAAAGTGTATCGGTAAGTCTAAGAGACTAATATTTATAATTTAGGCTAACTGTCTTTTTCAAAATTTATTTTATCTCTGTATTTGCAAGTTCAACTTGTCCAATTGTGTGAGGGTGATAAAGGGTTTCAACTTTATGTATTATTCTATATTTTCTCATTAAACTTTTAAAAATTTTGTTACAAAAATATTTTCCCCTATCACTGACAATGGATCGAGAAATTTCAAATCGACTTAAAATATTTTCTTTCAAAAAATTTATCACTATCTTGTGATCATTGTTTTGATAGGAAATTGCCTCAATCAATTTTGAGACATCATTTATGGTGACCAAACGATAATAGAAATGCTCCCATGAAGTCAATACCCCAACAATCAAAGATTTCAATCACTAGGATAGGGTGTAGGGCATCATGGTTCGCTTTGAAATAGATCCTAACTTTTGATAATTTTTACAACTTTTGCAAAAAGTGTAAGTATCTTTGAAAAAAATTGACCAATAAAATCCACATTGCAAGATATTTGCAGTAGTTTTCTTAGCTGAAAAGTAACCACCACATACTTTTGAATGACAAAATTTAATAGTATTACCTATCTTATTGTTGGGAACGCATCTTCAAAACATTTGATTAGGATAATATTTGAATAGGTATGGATCATCCCAATAAAAAATCTTCACCTCAGTCAAAAACTTCTTTTTGTCTAGGGAGTTCCAATGCGATGGCATCTTTCCTGTCACAAGAAAATTAACAAAGTCTGCAAATCAAGGTAAAAAGAAACATTAAATAGTTGTTTATCATGGAAAGTGTTATTAATATGTGTGGTTTGAAATGGGTCATCACAAAAAAGTTTCGAAAAATGATCAGCTACCACATTCTATACTGCTTTCTTATCTCAAATCATAATATTGAATTTTTTTAGTAAGAGAATCCACCTGATCAGTCTAGGTTTGGCATCTTTTTTTGACAAAAGATTTTTCAAAGTTGCATGATCACTGAAAACAACAATTGGTGAACCAACAAGATAAGATCTAAATTTTTCCAATGCAAAAACTACAGCAAGTAATTCTTTTTTAGTTATTGAATAATTCAATTGAACACTATTTAAAGTTTTACTTGCATAGTAAATAACATATGCTTTCTTATCTTATCTTTGTCCTAAGACAGCTCCAACAGCATAGTCACTAGCATCATACAATATTTCAAAAGGTAAAGTCTAATTTGGAGGTTGCATGATTGGAGCAGACATAAGCATATTTTTAAGCTTAACAAAATCATTTTCATAATTTTTAGTCCTTTTAAATATTGTGTCTTTTGTTAGAAGATTACATAACAATTTAGATATTATACTAAAATTTTTGATAAATTTTTTATAAAAACCAATATGTCCTAAAAATGATCTTACCTCCTTCATAGACTTTGGTATTGGAAAATTGGCAATTAACTCGATTTTAGATTTGTCTACTTCATTACCTTTTAACAAAATAATATGTCTAAGAACAATACCGATTGTTACCATAAAATGACATTTCTCCCAATAGAGAACAGGCTTTTTTTCACCTGATCAAAATTATTTCTAAATTAGACAAGCAATTATCAAATGAATTACAGAAAATAGAAAAATCATTCATGAAAACTTCAAGAAAATATTTAACCATGTTACTAAAAATACTAAGCATGCATCGTCAGAATGTAGCTAGTGCATTACATAATCCAAAAGGCATCTTTATTGTTAAAGTATCAAAAGGACCTGAAAAAGTTGTTTTCTCTTGATCTTCAAGTGCAATTTCAATTTGATTATACCCAGAACATCCATCTAAGAAGTATTAAAATTTATATCCCGCAACTCTTTCTAAGATTTGATCCATGAAAGGTAGTGGAAAATGATCTTATCTAGTAACTGAATTGAGTTTTCTATAGTCAATGCACATTTGTCAATCAGTAATACTTCCAGTTGAAATTAATTCATCATTCTCATTCTTGACTACCGTAACTCCAGATTTCTTAGGTACAAATTGAGTAGGGCTTACCTATTTGCTGTCAGAAATAGGATAAATGATTCCATTATCTAAGAGTTTAATGACTTCATTTCTACTTCTTTCATATCAGGATTTAGCCTTCGTTGCATCTCTCTAAAAGGTTTAGCATTTTTATCTAGATAGATGATATGTGTGCAAATTAAATGACTAATACCTTTAAAGTCAGTAATGGTCTATCCCAAAGCATTCTTATGCATTTTTAGATTTTCGATCAACTTACCTTCTTGGGATGCATCTAGTTTGAAAGAAATTATTACTGGAAGAGTTTCATTCTTACCCAAGAAAAGAGTATTTCAAATCAATCAATGGAGCTTTAATACTTGATGGAACAAAATGTACTATTGATGATAAAAGTTCTTCAAACATTGGCTTCCAAAAATATTTTTCTTGTATCTATGAAAACTCAAAGAGAGTATTAGAGTGTGCCTTTTTTCAAATGCTTTCACTTTCAACCAAAATATTATCCCTCTAATGGTATCCACACCTTGGATGCCAACTCACAATCAAATCCTGTGCTAGTAGTTTTTGATTCGATAATTCTATCCCAGAACAATTTTATTTGGAACAAGAATACACTAACAATTAGTGTTTTAGGTATTTAATTTAATTCTTAATTCAATAGTTGAATCAAGAATTAAACTAGATAAAAGGTTGGTGAACTTTTGGAGATTGAAAGGAAAGGAGGGACGAATTTTTGGAGATGAAGAAAACTATTTTTCTTCAAGAGAGAGAGGTTGTTTTTCACACTTTTTATTTTTAAAAATCTACAATTAAAATCCCCATAAAAAACATCTAAGAAGATTGTCAATCAAGACTATCACAAGTTCTTTTTATGTAGGACTCTTCTTCCTTTCTTATGTCCAACTCTTTTGTTAAGTTTTCTTATCCCATAAGAACTTTCTTTTTTCCTTATTACCTCTTAGAAATTGAATTTTCAATTCACCTTCCTCTAGGAATTGGATTCCCAATCCAATTTCCTAATGGGCTTCCTATAAGCCCACACCTAATGGGTCTAGGCCTGAGTAATCAATTAGACCCTACTTTAATTGATCCAATCAATTAAATTAATTCATTTAATTAATTAGGTCCATCTTAATTAATTGATCCAATCAATTAATAAAATATTCTAATTGGGCTCCCTGATCCAATTAGGTCTAATCAATTAATCTAATTAATTAATTAAATTAATTCCACACTTGAATTAATTTAACCCCCATTAATTAATCACATTAATTAATTTAATCCAACACTTGGATTAATTTCTAGGCTAGAAATGGACTTGCCCAAGTTTTGTGCATGATCCCTTAAGTTTACTTCAAGCTAGTCGTGGGTTCACAACTCTTGTGACTTAGTTGAACAATTAATTATTCTGATTAATTAATCAATTAATTAATTCTCTTTGAATTAACTCATTAATTCCAATAACTCACAAGACATGGGAAGCACCTAGCAATGCATCATGACTCCTAGTCTAAGGTGAATATGCGAACCTATTTCAATTACGAATACCATGCAAGTACGGTCCTTCCATCATCTAATATCACGATTGAGCCTAGGGCATAAATATTGAGTCGAAACCCCATTAGCTCACTAACTACATTTCCATTCCTAGTAGCTTGAATCAATAATGAATAATTAGAAAACCCCACGTCTAATTTACATTCACCCTTGGCCAAGGATTTTAAAGTCAGGTACAGTGGAACACATAGGAGATTCACCTATTCATCTAGATAGGTGACAGATCATTTGTTGGCCACTCATTAATCTCCATACATGAAGATGTTACACCTAATATAAACCCATTGTGATTGTCATGCAATCGAGAAATACATCAAAGTACAACATATCATGCATAAGATTACCATAATGCCTTAAGTCCAAGAACTAATTCTTGCACTATCGTAACGAGAACATTCCTATTCGATAATAGAATATTTCCAATTAGAAATTTTCAAGTGGGGTTGTTCAGTGTACTTATTCCCAACAAGCACCCGCATACATGCACTAGTGTCTCCACATTAATACCTATGGAATAAGACATCCTCCTTTGGAACCTACATCATATACGCAAGTCTCAATGGGATCAATGATGTACCATCTCATTGATCCTTAACTTGGAACATTTTAAGATCACAGCCTTAGAGGCATATTCCACGATCACCATCAAATTCACAACCATGCCCCATAGCTATATGTGATCTAAGAACTTTATCTAATTCTTATGATGAATTTAAGATAAAGATTGCCATTTAAATGATATTAATATAAATAAGAATGATTCGCATGAGTATGAGAATAGCCAGAACAATTGGCACACCGGGCACTACTCTAATAATCTCTCACTTACCGTATAGATAATTACCCTCGTATGAAAGCCCATTTTTTGAAGATGTCCTTCAAATACTTATCTAAAGGGTTAAAATAATGGGTCTACTATATTTTCTGCCAAGGAAAATCTTTCCACACTGATGTTGCATCTACCAATGATTTTCATAACCACGGTATCGCTAATCTATTTCTGCTTGGATCCTTTGATGAGACCTTGGCTTCTTTGCTTGTGCAATAGCCCCCATTGTTATCGCAATACTCCAGTACTCAATCAACAATGGTTGGAACTCCATCTAACACTTGGATTAAGTTCCTTATCTGAATAATCTATTTTTTCAGCATCGTATGCTCTAATGTATTCAATCACGGTGGTGGAATCCAC
>JAGSPU010000505.1:0-48739 GCA_019321725.1 Paulownia fortunei | reverse complement strand
ACACATTTAAAGTATAAGAAATAATAAATAATAAATGCTCGCGAGCTTCCACCAAGATCTCGAACACCTATTCTTGAGATTCAGCTTGCAAGCTAGCTCGGCTCATCGTGCAACCCTGCCTCCTACATTTAATCAATATCTAAGAACACTTACCTTTATTTATTACACGTTAAGTTCCATTTATTTGCTAGTCTTATTATTAATTGTTGGTTAAGCCTGGATAAGGATGTAAAAGGCTCAAGCTAGAGCTCGAGTAGAATAATATGGGCTCAAGCTCATCATACTATAATATAGGCACGAGTTCAATGCTTTGAGCTTGGCTCATTTGGCTTGATACATAGTGAGCTCAAGCTCGTCGAGCTGGCTCGACTCAGCTCAAAAAATATTGAGCTTTGTCACTGTAATTATAGGCTGAGGCAAGCAAATTAACAAATTTCTGACTTTAATTTGTCTTTCCTTCAAAATTTATATCTCATTCTACCTCATATATTCAAAAAATATCCAAAAAAACTAAGTGCAGAAAAACCTGTAAAATGAAGAAACCCAGATTCACAATGCCCACTAGCAATAAGAATTAATACAAATTACATGGGTAACTGCAGGCTATTGGTGTATGATAGATCTTGTGTGATGCTGTGGAGGCAACAATGACTTCGTTGGAGGATTACAGCAGCTTTCCCAGCGGCAGACAGCAGCGGAGGAGATGGAGACCAACGATGATGGACGGTGGGGGCACTGTTGAAAGGTAGAGAATCGGTGACAGTGACTGGACAAATATAAGTGGGTGCCTTAAAGCATGAAGGGTGTTGGTAGCGGAGGTAGATATGGAGCAACGACAATGGTTCTACCAATTTGGTTAGGGGCAATTTGAGAGAATGGAAGGAGACTTTCACAGTAGTGCTGATAGTACTGTCGTTGCGGGTTGGTGATGGCGCAAGATGAGGCGGCTATTGATGGTGGTGGTTGTTGCAGCCATTGGAATGAAAAAAGAAGACAGACCAGAGAAAAGGAAAGTTGGGCAGAGATAGGCAACATAAGTGTTAATCTAATGCATATCTTGCACCTCTAGCCTAAGATACATGCATGTTGATGATTGCTCATATGATGCCCAATGGGCACCATGTTAGAAAACTTTACACAAGTACTAAACCATGCCACCAAAAAAGGAAAAGGCAACAAATAGGAAATTAAGAAATTCATTTGGAGGGAGGAGAAATTCCATTTATCTGTAAACATAACAAAAACATAACAATACTAATCACATCCTTGATTTTTGTAAAATATTCCAAAATTTGAAGAGCAAACTTCAATATTGCATTGAAACTCCATTCACTCCATTACAGACACAATCAAAATATATTCTTTAAATTCCTGAATCCTTCTTGGAATTCTTAAAGTTAGTTATTTCCTACTAAAGGACTAATAAAGCACACCAGGTTCTAAACCTAGCTTAAGTGAATTTAAGAGGCAACTTCACCGTGCATAGATGTTTTAGCACTTTGTCCTACATAACAGTTATTACTCAAACTTCCAGTTAGGGCTTGGTGTAATACTGATGATCATAGACACTTGTGAAAGGAGTCTACATGCAACTATTTGGCAGCTTTCATCTCTTTGCATTAATTGTTGATTTAAGTTGTTAGAGAAAAATAATATAGAACTATCCAATTTATTGGCTCAAATTGTATACGCAACCCAAGGAGGAAATTATGATAACATTGCATTGCTATGAAGGAAGTGCTTAGGTGAGTACTTATAGCAACAGTTTCAAAGAAACAACAATCAAGGTAGTAAACATTCAAACTATTCCATATAAAATATCCATGGCATGCCACCTTCCACAAGTCCAGAATACCTCCTCAAACTGACAGTACTCCTGGAGTTTGCTCCAACACAAGCTATTAGGACTTGGTTTAGAACACTAACAACAATGATATAATCAATAATAGCCAACAGTCATGAAATTGTAGATGTTGACAATTAGAAACTTCCTAGGTCCTTATAACTAATCACTTAATTCTTCCTCACTTGATAAGGGGCAAGCTTCCACAAAAGAGTCCTTCAGTCAAATGCATAACATGACTACATTCAATCCATGGACAACTGCATAAGAACAATTCTAAGTGAATAAGACCACAAAGGTAGATTTAATGATCCATGAGCACGCAAGGCCCAATGAAGCCAACAAGGCCCAGGGCCCACACAAATGAAACTCCAGTGAGCTAAGAAATAAATTGTCCATACCAATAAGGATTTTGTGCTGATATCTAAATCATACCTTCTCCACATTTTTTATTTGGGACAACGGGTTCACAATTTATTTCAAGGGATTAGCTATATATGTGATCTAAAACTAATAAAATGTTCAATATTCAAAACTAGGGGTGTGCACGGTTTGGTATACTGACCAAACTGCGCCGAAACCAAAATTTTGGTACGAACCGAAACCGAACCGAAAATTTCGGTTCGGTATTCGATATGTATTTTTTTTAAATTTCAGTATTCGGTTCGGTATCAGTATTTGGGTTCGGTATACCATATCGAACTGAATACCGAATTTTTTTTTTTTTTGAAAAATTCTGTTGATTAATTTTATCCTTCAAATATTTTTTAGTCTATTCTCCTTATATTCACTTGTTTAGTAATTAATTAATAATTATTTGGTTGGTGTTTATGAAGATAATTAAAATTTAGTATGATAAAGACAATATTTTTTTAAAAATTTATAATAACTAAAAGAGTGCATTTCTCTTGTTTGATGAAATGTCTCACCAAAATGCCGATTAAACATTCAGCGCTCACGGATTGAACTAAATGTAATTGGATTCCTTATTTATTTCTTGCTAGTCACAAAATGAACAAACATATAAGTATATTTTTGTTTTCAAAAATTCAATTATTTACTTGCCCAAACAATACCCATTTATAATTGAAGATAAACTCCAAAAATAATACAAATGATTGAATTATTTTTTGCATAGGCCACAACTCCTTGATTTAATAATTGTTATGCATGAATTCTAGAAAAAAATAGGGAGAAATTTTTTTTTATAAATTTCGGTTTTACCGAAACCGTACCGAATTACTGAATTTTTTCGGTAATTACCGAACCGATTTATTTCGGTTCAGTTTTCGGTTTGGTAATTTCCGTACCGAAATTTCGATATGGTTCAGTAATATATTACCGAACGCACACCCCTATTCAAAACTTCAATTGAATCTCAACTTTCAGCTCATCTAAGTGCTAAACAACTCCATAGTTTTACAATTTGCTTTAACATGTTAACAACTTCAATTAAGAACATTTCCTAAATCACTATATTGTTACTCTAACGTAGGGAAATATAAACCATTTTGGTTGCGTAACTAAAACAATGCACAAACTAAGTCCTCTTAGATAGCAATTTGATCGATTAAGTCTGCTAACTACAAAACAGCATAGAGACAACATAATAGGATTTCATTTAGCTACTGGGCCCTATTAATAACTTAAATGGCGTTTGGCATATTAACTCTTGATTAGGAGAGACAGGCTTCAACCTCTACTCCGATATATGGTCCCATGGAAGCACAAAATTATTAAACTTTCATATTCTTTTTACAATAAACAAAGCCCTTACAAAAATGCTTAAAGTATAAGGAAAACCATCGAAAAAAAATTAGAGATAAACAATTTCCACAACTTACGCCCTTGTGTGGTTTTCAGATAACTCATTCAAAATCTTGATTTCCCTCAAGTTTTATTCTTTAAAAGAACAAAATATTTAGGAGCCAATTTGGCCAAAAGGCAAACTACAACCAGTTTAAACTTGAATACAACCGAACAGAAAGTTTTGGCAAAACAAAATTCTGGAGAGACCAGTAGAAGAACAGGTGTGAACAAAAGGGCTTCATATGACATTCACTATAAGCTTCATTTTAGCTTACAACTCTAAACTTTCGGTGAATTTCCTTATTCCTATTTGTTGATTATATGCTTAATATATTACCTACAAAAAGAATTAAGCTTATGGATTTTATCGTACTTGTATGTCCCACAGGCAGCATAAAACTCAATTATCTAATGTGAAATTAAAAATCTATCATTTATGCTATGAAGGTCTCTTGACTAAATTGTTTTCTTCGTCCCAAACATGTGTAAGCTTGTCAAAATGAAGATGGAAAAAAATGGGCTAAAAAAGCTCTCCTTTGAATTGAGAATCAAAGAACTACTAAAGACTTAGATAAGTTGGAAAACCAGAGGTTAACTACTGACTAAAGCCATGAACAAAATGCTTCATACCATCTGACGATGTCAATGATGGAACACATGGTTCAAAAATACCAAGCAGTAAGAATCTATTTACGGGCAATTAGTATATCATATTGTACCCGAGATCCTAGATGGCGTTCATCTCAAGTTAGTTGAAAAATATGCGTTCCCTGGTGGCTTCTCGATAACTCTGCCTCAAAATGCCTCGGTAAACCTTGTTTTTACTGTGTTGTTTTTTCAAGAGAGAAACCATAAGAATGGACAACAAAGTGTAAGAAATAATTATTTGCTCCACTAATGCACACATATTATAAATGATTTTTCGATAAATTTCTTTCACAACCCAATTTTTTCTCAATCTTGTTCATTGGTTATTTCCTCTCAACACTTTCAGCAAAAAATTTCCAAAAAGTGAACATGGGAAGCAATTTTCTGTAAATAAATTTTTGAAAAGGGAATATGTTTCATCATGGAGTCGTTAGTAGACAGTCATTTGTTAACAAGAGTAAGTTTGAATAATGTCACTGGTTTAATGGGATATTCTGGAGAATAGGGATGAAGTTCTCCCACAAATCAAGATTAACAGGCTACATGCCATCTATGAACCAATCCAGTCCAATTCCTAAAGAGAGGCTCTCGATGACATCTAAGTTCACACACACAACCAAAAGTTCAATTTTTCCCTCTCAATGCCATACATGAAGTGAAAACCCATTTAATTACTTATTGAGAGAATATACAACTTTCTAGCAGCTTCATTCTGTCATTCCTCATACATTTACTAGCTCACTCAACAAGTAGTTTCTAAGAGGGACTTTGTACTATGATAATTGCTCTCCACAACAAGCTGCAGCATAATTTACATTCATAAAAGCAACCAGCAATTTACATCTTTTTGCAAAATATACTGTGACACTGATCAACTACTGTCATGCAATAAATGGAGGAAAAATAAAAGCACTTCTCTCATTATTTTCATCCCTCTAAAGAAATGAAATTTTCCAGACATTGAAAAGAACAAACCAGGAAAAGAAAAGAAACTACAAGGGACCAAAGAAATGCCTAACAAACCACGAAATTAAAAAACAGAAGCTCTTACGAAACCAAAAAGGGGTAAATATATTAGTAGAATATTAATGGAACCAGGAAGAATCACTCGGAAAACAATCAATTGCAGCAAAGAAAGAGTCTTGAAATGGAAGTCAGCAAAGAAAGTTGGACTCAAATAAAAAAAAAAGAAATCAACCATAAAAAACCACCATTATAAGAGCATCCAAATCCCACCAAAAATTAGTTTTAAAGCAAGAATATGATCAAAGATTATGAAATAAACAAATGGGCCAATGTAAAAACGAAGCATACCTATGGAGAAAGGCAAGAAGAGATGAGATGTCTGAGAAGATATGCCAAGTTGGTTTTCTTTTAGCGTTTGGAAAATGGGTTTTTGGGATTATTGGCACAATAAAATTAATTTCTCGTACTTCACCATTGCCACAGGGCTGTGAGATTGCCAAAGACTAATTTTAGAGTATTAATAACATTTGCCCTGAAATCTGGAAACTGAAACAGATGAAGGGATATTGATGAACAGAAGTAAGGATTTAAAGAAAGTATGCATCATCGAGTACTCTCCCCCATTCAACCTATGCCTCTGCGTTTAGAAGGGAGCCCTAGGCAATGTTCGGTTTTGTTGGTTTTGGGAGTTTTGGAGAAACTGTATTAGGAGTATGTGTTATGTGAAAGAATTGAAAGCAAGGGCCGTTTACTTTCTTGTTGGATGGATATAAAATGATTAATAAATTTTATGACAAGATATCAATTAATTTATTAATAAATATTGTGTATTTGGATTGATTGTAAATATAATATTTTAATATAAATTTTGATCATATATATATTTTGTGGGATAATGAATGTGATTGTAGTATTATAAAATAAATACCTCAACTAATTTTTTTAATTTTTATTTTATTTTTTTCTTTTTCTTCATCTTCCTCTTCCTTTCCCACCCAATTAATGGCAGACTTCAATGGCAACAAGTTAAGCTAATCCAAACCCCTAGGAGGAACTCCAATTACCCCTCTATAACCGCCACCCAAACCCCCAAGTACGAACGCCAACACTAGCCCTGCTACCCCACCACCGCCATCCCCTCAAATTAGCATATCCCACCACACCAATCCCCCGCCATCCCCACCACTACATTAAAAGAGCTTAGACATCATTGCTGAAATTTTACAACCAAACATACAAAAGGTTCTACATCTGCCTTATCAAACACTCTCAATCATCCCCATTTATTTTTTTCGAAAAGCCTTTCTCCATTTCACGCATTACTTGGGAAGAGAACTGTTTCTGAGTTAAGGGCACTTTATGGAATTTCACATAGCAAATTAAGGATAGAATGGACAATTTCTTTTTGAAATCAAATTGTTGGGCTTATTAGATTATTGGATCCCAATGGTGGGGTGGGATTGCAATTCATTGATTTTTTCAAAATTGGATCAGGCCCTTTAATATCATGCAGGGTTCATCAGTCCAAGTACACATGTGACTAGACTTGATAAAATAATGGATCCAACCCAATCATACATAGTAAAAGACCCTAAAAGTATTTGATTTGTGTTCTCATTTTATTTTAGGAGAAAAATAAATTATATTGGGAGAATGAAGAAAACAAATATTATTTTATTTTCTAAGGAAAGAATTCTTTTTCTCCAAACATAGCTAGATTAGATCTTATAGTATTTGAGTTTTTGATAAATATCTTTCATCTAATATTTTTTATTAAAGACACAAAAAAAACCCTAACCTAATGTATACAAAAACAATAATCATTTTTGAATAATTAAGAAAGAGTCATTTTTTTTAAAATATATATATAACATAGTGAGAAATAAAATTCAAACTTTGAAAACTTTTTCAATTATAGGCAAAAAATGTATTGGTTTAAAAGGATTACATAATAAAGTACTTATAATTTTGAAAAAGAATTGAGACACATTTTCGTTTAAAATCATCTTAAATAACATGTAATATTGATTATTTCAAAAATTAAAATTGTTAAATAAATATTTTAAAAAACAAAAGTGAGACCAAGTTAAAATTTACCTTCTTTAATAATTAAAGTGAATATACTAATCTTAATATGAGAAAATAATGCATACTAATTAAAAAAATAATTTAAGATTTTTTAAATATGTAAAAATTCAAAATTGAAGCCTATGCCACATTTTAAAATTTCATCAATGACTTGCCAATAGTTCCTCTTTTAAATAGCACACAAAGCATAGGCCACGATGTTTGAATTTTATAGTTGCTTCTTTTTTGCAATCTTGTTGATTCATTTTTCCATTTCTCGTCGATGACGCTGTAACACATATTTTACTTCTTTTCTAATCTCTATCCATCCTTCATGTTTCGATACATAAAATTTGGTCTGTCTACAAAGGAGAAAATCACATGCTTCTTGTTAGGCAGGCGTAGCTTGGAGCCAAGAAGCTGTTTATGGCCCAAGCCTTTCATGTGACGATACGCAAAAGAAATGTGTCACTCAAATAGTTACTTTCCATTTTTCTTTTTAGATGTGATCCAACGCAGAATTACCTTAGAAAACATCTTTTGTAATCTATCAATAAATGACAAACTCCATTGGAAATATGGTAGGACAGAGCTAAGGGCACTCGTTATAGAGTTGAGCAATGATTCCTACAAAGAGGTGACAATGAGTAGATACTAGTTTTCCCTATCAATGTCGAGTAGAGGCTAGTTTAGGCACGCTGCTCTCTTATGTCATTCTTACAAACAATAAAAGGATAAGTCGAGAATAAGTACAAAGGGATTCCGTCTACTGAGGAAAAAAAGTTGTCCTCAAATCCCCCCTTAGCTACTTCATCAAATAGCTCAACTAAAGCCCACCAGCGAAGACAACTAATGCCTTGACCGTTTAGTATAGTTGGACTTGTAGTGGTACTTATTTGAGCTTTACTCACTACATAAACATAAACCTATAATACTCGCCATCTTCTGTTGGTTGTCAGATGATTTTAAATGCACTTATATGTTAAATGATCATTCAACACATGTTGAATGGATGATATAAAAGGTCTACTATTAGACAGTTATTCATCATGCTACAGATGGAAAATTCATTACCAGAAGTGATGAAGCACAAAGATCAAGGGACAACTTAATAGCCCAGATTACTTGATTCAAATGGGAAGCATAAATTTCGAACTGATAATAGTTATAACTGATGCAAATGATTATAGCTAGTTATACATGTCCATAGGAAACTTGATTGAAAATGTTCTAACTTTAATTGGAAATATTTCTACAAATGAATCTTTTGTATGGCAAGAATATAAATGTAAGACAAACTTTTAATAAGAAATATTCAATTATATCCTATCATATTAGTTCACCTTGGAGGAGAGTCATATCAAAGTATATGTACTCGTTCTTGAGGCTACTTTCAGACTCTTTGCATTTGGCCCCTGATGAACATTCATTTTTAGCAAAGAGGTAAGAGATTAGTAAAATCAACTATTAAAGGTAGCTTAGAAGGTGAATTCATCATATCTGTACATACTAATTACCTAGAAGAAATGAAGTACTAGTGCAGACAAATAGGTCAAGAATCATAGTGAAGATCTTAATCCATACATGGATCAATCCCATAGAGATCATCAATGCCATATAGATCATCAAGGGTATATAAGACCCTTGTACATATTAATCAGAGCAGTAGATCTCATGAAGTATATACAAAAGAATTCAAAAGAAGACTCCATTGTCGATCATTGCCTGCTCCAATTTTTGGCAATCATAAGCACTATATTGTGCCTCAAGAGATCTAGAGAGAGAACCTGGTCTTAGCCTGTAAACTTTAAATCTTATACCCATTCTCGAAGCTGGATGACAACAATTTTCTATTGCTATTGGCTAATTCGTTGGTATACACTAAGCACACAATAAGAAAACTAAAAATATTTTCCATCTTCTCTTGGTTGTTGCTTAACAAAGAATTTCAAATGCATTTTTTAAGATGCATAAATAACTAGGTAACTCTTAAACGAACAAAAGAAAGAATAAGAATTTTTTTGTGTCTTCCTGTATTGTACTTCATCATGTTTACTTTTGATCAGGATAATTAACATAACTATTATGAAGCTCAACATTATGCTAGTCAGCACTCTTTTTGAGTTTAACTTAGAAAAGGAAATTGGTGCTGAGAAGCACATTATGAGATATTTATACTACACAACCCCTTCCCTTCAGGTTTCTTATATAAAGATTATCTAATTCTGGTTAACAAAATTTATCTGACAGATCTTGATTCTCAGGGGCCAAAAGATCCTCACTAGTCAGCATCATCTAGTGCTAATGCCGTTATATTTCTTTAAAATTGAGAAAGGGGAGCTATCATACAAACGAAGTGGAGTGGATGAATATCACTAAAATATAGGAGGGTAGAGAAAGTGGATAAAGGGGAAAAGGAACAAGCTTATGAAGATTCAAAAGTTGATTTTGAGGTAAGTGACAATTTCTCTTCATATAAATCCTCTATGCTGACTCCTTAAGTACAAATCCTCTATGCTGACTCCTTAAGTACAAATCCACACACAAATATGTCCAAACAAACTCATGTTTGAAGTACTAATTATCTTAGGAAGAACATTTGTAATTTGTTGCTAAGAATTTAGACAATAACCTTTTCCAAGCATTACAGTTAGGTGGAGAGTATATCAGTATTCTAATACTTATAAATTAAGAGAGAACATAATTTGAGCCAATTCGAGATAGCTTTTCAAGTAGGCTTGAATTGCATTGAAGTATGTACCTTGTTTTCAACTGATTTGGTATAAGCTAGCAAGGCAACATCTTAATTAATAAATAGCTTCTTTATTTTCAATGATGAACAAAATTGCATAGGTTTTTTTAATATATATATATATATATGGATATTTATGAACAAAAAATATGCACATAATATATGCATATATATCTTGGTCTATCTGAAGATTCATTTTGTATGTAGGTCGAATATCATAAAGATCACTTGTTATCATGTAAGATTAGTTTATATCTTTCCAAAAATAGTTATGTTTTATTAGTAATTTGGTCCTTAAGATCAACATTTTCAACAAAGAATAAAGTTAAAGGTATCTAAAAACTACATTACTTGTCTCAACTATTATAGAAAGACAAAAGACCAGTGTTAACTTGTATCAGAAAACTTCAGTGAAAGACAAGGACTCTCCATACAAAAGGAGTTTTAGCATAGGTTGCCCAAAGTTGATGAGACACCAAACATATAACTAAGCGGTTTTCTTAAGACCACTAAGTACTTGAACCAAAGCTGGGCAGAACATGTCCTGATCCATGCAAAAGGAGCCTACATAGAGTATTTATGAATAGAACTTGTCGCTTACCTCAGAAGCAACTTATGGATTATCACAAGCTTATTTCTCCTTTCATGCATTTCCTCCACCTCCCATTTTATAGGGAACGTCATCCTCTTTTCCTCTACTAATGTATTCTAACTCTACTTACTTTTGAAAAAGTATACAATGCCTTTAAGTTGATTTAGCACTAGATGATGCTGATTAGTAAAGCTCTTTTGCCCCTCAGAATCAAAATCAATTATGTAATTTTTCATTAACTAAAGACAGAAAATCTTTACATAACAAACTGGGTTATGTAGTTCAAGTAACATCTCCTTTTTTTCATTCATAATGCGTTCTGGGCACCAACTTCCAACTTCTCTAAGTCTAACTCAAAGGCATTCTGATCAACAACAGACTGGATTGACGTAAATATACAAGATGGTGAAGGATAATGCAATACTAAGACAAAATATTTTATATTTTTCTTTTTCTATTTTATTAACTTATCTACTTGTTCATTTTTATGTTCCCTTTTTGTTCGCGTATGTGAGCATGGGGTTGGCACGGAGGGGGGAGAGACACTTATGCTTAAATTAAAGTCGGATATACAAGAACAATATCAAAAGGCATTAAGTTATCCCAGTAATATGTCATGTAAGTCTCAATATTCAATGGAAGGAAAACAAAAACATAAGTTACCTCATCAATTATATCCTCCAGAAAACCAGATGAAAGTTGTCGCTCCTTGTCACTTTATTTTGATTAAGAAGTTTATTAACTTCAGTTGTTTTTCATTTCAGCCTGCAAAATCATGGAAACAAATTGGGTTGCAATTTACCTTCGCCCTCCATTACCCTGTCAGGGTCAACCAGAACAATCATCAAATGGTAGGAATTAGAACATAAGGATGAACAAAATTCACTTCAGCTCCCCTAAGATTCTCTCTTAAGCCTGGTAAATCCCCTGCAGGGTTGGCACAGAATATAAGAAATATCACATAGTAAGAATCATGGTTGCTCTGTACAGCCACACTAGAAAATAAAAGCACTGGAAGTACAGGGGGCATCTGTGAAAAGGCTTTTCTTTTAAGTCAAAAAAAGTCCATACATATCATCCAATTGTCATGTAGAGATGAATAATTAAAAAAGGCACCTTTACTTGCACAATGAAAACATGAGATTGAATGCCTTGTGCTTCTAGCTCGGGTACATCAAAAGCTTCATTTCCAATTAGTATCTATAAAGTCAACCTGCACAAGTTCGATGTAGTTAGCGATCAATGAATGTGCATGTTGTCTACATATGTTACACACAATAACTCAGCAAATAGTGATGAAGAATTTTGATGTTCAACCACCACTAATAAAGAACCAGATCTATCTAGGTACTAAATGAATGTATTCCTGAATCTTAGATTAGGCAGACATGGCCAAAAGGGTGCATAACATGTACATTTGTGCATGAACACATCAAAGACACAATACCATGACACAGTTACTTGAAAAATGGGATTGATTGCATATAATTGTTAAGATGTGAAAGAATTTTAAACACAATTGTATCTGCATTCATCACTGAGGAGGCACTATTTAACTCCAGAAAAGATTCTACAACAATCCCATTGTGCCTAGAGTTGATCAAATGGCAGGTGTACAATCAATTTATCAGTGAGGAGACACTAAAATTGATATCCCTATTTACTCATTGCAATTTTGCATAATAATCCTTTTGTTAAAACCGAACATCAAATAAATCCCTTCTACTTTTCTTTGAATTCTTGAAGGATTTTATAGAAATGTCTTAAAGAAGTTTTCCTTGTTATCCACTTTCCTGCTTCTACCTTTTTACTAAGGTTACCAAACTCCTGCTGCTTTCACTCAACCTAAAACCAACTCCCCAGTCTATTTAAACATAACTAAACTTGAATAACTAAAACCAAAACACATTCTTATTCACCATTTAACACCATCTATCTTGATCACCTCATTGAAATAAAATGAGTCTATTTTTAGGACAAGAATCGAGAAAACAAAAATTAAAGCTAGTAATTCTATAGAGAAAAAGTTAGGCTGGTGATTCGATTCATGATTTAATTCGACCTCTTCTTCTGATTGGTTGCCGGAGATATTTTTGCATGATTTGATGCGTCTTCATTTTCTTCCACCAACCAATACTTTCCTCTCTAAAAATCTCTTTGTTAGTGTTTGTGTGTGTGGTGCGTGCGAGTTTTCAAAAAGGAGTTCAGAGTTTTTGTGTGATTATTTCTTAAGGCATTCTGTCAGTCTTTGTGTTCTTTATGAGTGTCTCCTTGTGTGTGCGCTTCATTCTAATCATAAATATTCCTGTTAAGAGAGAGAACATTAGCCAGAGCTATATTTTTCATTCGATTTTTTATTTTTTATTTTTTTATTTTTAGTTTGATTTCGGTTTCTAATTTTGATTAACTGAAACAAGTGAAAAATTGAATTATTATTTATATATATATATATATTTAATTAATTATTATATTATATTTTTATACTTGTTATTTATTTTTATACTTTTATACTTTTATATTTGGTATTTATTTTTGTACTATTTTTTATATTTTTTCTCACCCAAACTAAAAATAAATAAAATAAAAATATATTTCTAATTATATTATTTAATATTTATCTTTTTTTTTTAATTTTTTTATACGAATTAGGTTAATTGAAAACGGAACCAAAAAATTAAAAAAAAAATTGATTATAACCGAATTGAACTAGTTAATTTGGTTCGATTTTTTATTTAAGATTTTGACAATCAGTTAACATAAATTTCGGTTTGGTTCATTCGACCGAATGAGCATCCTAGGAGATTGCTATAATATTCTCAGGGATTATAACAATTTTTATTCTTTTCTTGGAGTGGGTTAATTGTTTCTTTAAGAGTTTGTTAAACTTTGAATTTTTTAAATAAATTCTTTACATAAGCTTGTGTATAATTGGGATATTTTTTTGTTTGTATTGTTTGGAGTCATTAAAAAATGTGCTTTTCAAATTTTATTTTTTTCAGGTACATTTTTTTCTTTTATTTATGGTGAAAAATAGATTTTGATAAGTAGAATTCGAGAATTTGGATAATAAGTATCTTAATTAAATATTTGCATATCTCTTCCTAAATTCTTAAAACGTTTAGTTAACTTCTATGTTGATATAATTTGTTCATCAACTTGTTATGGGTTAGAAAGTGAAAATAATCTATCTTTGGTATGTTAGAGATGAAATCAGCAAACAGAGGATAGTGACAATTGTATTAGTGTCTTAGAATATGTTAGTTACAATTCTTTTGGCTTAAATCAGATTGTTAACTGATTAATCGTTCAAAACTATACTGTACAATACAGTCAACTGTATAAATACATATTTATTCATCTATAAAATTATTCAATCTTGAGCTCTTTTTTATTATTATTTTGAAATCAAGTGGTGGAAAAGGTAATTTCATACAATTCTTCATGATCGCAAACCCTCCGTTCTTCTCCTTCTCCTATATTGGGGGTGACACGGTCAAGAATTACCAAGAATGTCGTTAAAGTGAAAATATGTTAACATTTGTATTTTATCCATTTTGTCTTTAAGATTACTTTAATTTTATTTTTTTTTACGGGGTGGGAATTGGTGTTTCTGGAGAAGTTTGAGAGTTCTTTAATTTTTTGAAAGATGTCTTTGCAAAAGCTTGTGCAAAGCATGTTCTAGTAAGGAGTTAGTTGAGAGATATATTTGTGTTATGCTATTTTTGTTTAGTTGAGAGATATGTTTGTGTTCGTGCTATATTTGTTTGTGAAGGGGAAGTTGGGAAAGAGTTGGTAGATAGCTATAAGACTTCAAGAAAAACTTAAAGAAGAGAATATTTAGATGTTTATAAATAAAATCTTAGTTTGTATTTATACTACTCTCCCTCTAAAAAGGTGCTCAAGAATGAAAACATCAATGGTTATGAGAGACTTTTTGAAGTTCTCCAATTATATTTCTAGCATATTCCAAGGGAATATTTCTAAGGTATCTTCATAGAAGTTTCTGACAAATTTCCATGTCCTTCCTACACATCTCTACAATAATTTGAAAATCATCTAGAAAGTTCTAAAAAATTGTAGGGTGAACCTCCAAGTGTCAAAATTGACAAAAAAATTACAACACCACTGGATCTTGGAATGGTGGGTTGTGAGTCGTGACATGAAGCATCCTTATATAATAACAGGAAAAAGGCAAAATTCGTCTTTTAAAATGGTCTAGATGGACATTTTATCCTTTAAGTTAACACATTTTGATTTTAGTGCCTAACTTTTTAAAATTAGTACATATAGTCCATTTTTTGTCGGAAAATTCAATTTTGGCCGAAAATTGCTAATATAGCACAAAAGACTACCAAAAGTTGCTGACATGGACTATAATTTGAGGATTTAAAAGATATGATCTGGCAATTATGTGGACAACGGGATGCAAATAAATAAAATATGTGCAATTTTCAAATAGACATAAAAAAAAATAATAGTTTATTTTATATTTATTCTTTTTTCATTTGTAATTTTTTTTAAAAAAATCAAATTTTCATTTTTTTTTCTCCTCTGTCTTCAAAAATATTTGTGAAATCTAAAAGAAAATAGTTTACATATTATTTTTGAATAATTTCTTAATTTTTAAACCTAAATAAATTAAAAAAATCATAAAGAATAAAGAAATAAAATGTTTGTAAAATTTTATATTTAAAAAAGTTAGAAAATGTTTTAATTTCAATAATAAACAAAATAAAAAAACTAGTTTATATAATATATTTAAATAATTTTTTAATTACCAAAAATATAAATAAAAATTACATAAATTAGTTTTCATTATATACCTTTTTCTTTTCTTTTCTTTTCTTCTTTGTTTTTATTTTTATTTTACAATAAATAGTTTTTTATATTTTAATTTTCATTAGAAGAAGAAGAAGAGTCAGGTGGTGGGGGTAGGTGGTGGTTTGGGGTGTGGATTTGAGAGTGAATTTGGATGGAAGAAGAGGTGGGTAGTGGTTTGTAATATGGATTTGGGTAGAAGAAAAGGTCGGTTGGTGGTTTGGGATGTGGATTTGGGTAGAAGAAGATGAAGAAGAGGAAGTGAGGAGGAGGATGAGAGAAAAGAGGATTGGTGTATGGGTGAGTGAGTGGGTGGGTAAGAAAGAAGTTGAAAAAAAAAAAAAAAAAATATTTTTTTGAAAATTTACAAAATAAAAAAGAATAAATATAAAATAAATTATTATTTAATTTTCACTCCCATTTGTTGTCTAGGTGGCATATATTTGATATTTTTTTTCACAAAATAATACATATAAGCGCCACATCAACTATTTTCCCTTTAAATAGTAGAAATTCCCAAATTATAGTTCACATCAGCAGATTTTGGTGATTTATTTAGTCATGTCAGCAATTTCTAATCAAAATTGAATTTCTGACAAAAATAGGACTAAATGTACCAATTTCGAAAAGTTAGTATACTGAATCAAATCATACCAACTTAAAGAACCAAATGTCTAATTAGGCCAATTTAGAGGATAAATTTTACCTTTTCCCCTACAATCACAACACACTCCCCTCACCACCTTCCATTATTAATTAAACAATATTCTCTTTTAGATTCCCATTCAATCTTTGTCTCAAGAGAAAGTTATCGTTATTTGTTATGTATTCAGTCAAATTTATTTACGAAATTTAGTAGTAGTTATAAGTGAAGTGAAGCCTCAATATATAGCATGTTGATGTTGCTTATTTGATGTCTGCCATGGATTCACTTTTCGAACAAACTTCAAATAATAATTAGCTCATAGGTAGCTATGTTGTTAATTAGTCACAAATTATTAAGCCAGCTGCAAGCATTTTAGGTTTCTTACTATGCAGATTTAAAGAGAAAATAAAAGATGACATATTTTATTCGTTGATTAATGTAGTTTAAATAGGTTACAATATGTCTAAACTAAGTATAAAAAGTATATACAAATTTGTATAAATCAATTAAAATTCATCCTAACTATGGAATGAAAGCAATCAATATCAAAATAAATCAATCAAAATCATCTTAAATATGGGAAATAAATCAAATCATCATAAATATGAGAATGAAAATAAGTTTCCTTATCATGCCCTGCAAGATGGAGCTTTGAGATGAGAGTCCAATCTTGGTCCTTAGGAGGAGAAACCGACTGCGTAGGAGAGGTTTAGTGAGGGCATCCACCAATTGATTAGTAGAAGAGATATGAGCAATACGAAAAGCACCGCCCTGAACTTGTTCGCGAATAAAGTGATAATCCAGAGCTACATGGTTCATGCGCGAGTGAAACACTGGATTGGAACACAAACTTGTAGGAACAACATTATCACAATAGATAGCCGGTTGTTGAGGAATATACACATTAAGTTCTGTCAAGAGAGAACAAATCCAGCAAAGCTCAGTAGCAGCAGTAGCAACTGAGCACTCAGTGAATGATTGAGCTACTATACGATACTTCTTGGAGCTCCACAAAATAAGGTTGCAACTAAAGTAAACAAGATATGCTCCTGTGGAAGTAAATTCGCCCTTGTTACCGGCCCAATCTGCATCAAAGAAAACATGTAAAGAAAGAAGAGAGTTCCAATAGAGTAGCATACCACGATCTAAGATGCCACATAGATTATGTAACAAATGTTTGACAACAGTCCAATGATTAGTGGTAGGCAAATGCATAAACTGAGAAAACTTATTTACCATAAAGACCATGTCCGGATGGGTGAGAGATAAGAATTATAAGCTACCAACAACAACTCGATACCCAAATGGATCAGAAAGAACACTTCTAGAATGAAGTGAAAGAATAGGAGAAGTTATAATGGGAGTAGCAATAGACTTGGAATCAAACATACGAGTGCAAGTAAGGAGATTAGTAATATAACGACGCTGAGATAAGAGGATCCCATGAGGATGGGGAGTAACCTCAACCCCAAGAAGATAGTATAATGGACCAAGATCTTTCAAAGAGAACTAATTACCCAGAAGTGTGATAAAGTATTGAACAATAGCACTATTTCTGGTAATGATAATGTCATCATTAAAGATCAATATATAGACTAAGTGACCACCAGTGTGGAGGACGAAGAGAGATGTATCAGCATGAGAGTTAGTATAATTAGAGACGAGAAGAAACTGACGCAATTCATGATACCAAGCACAAGGGGCTTGTTTAAGCTCGTAAATGGCCTTGTGGAGTTCGCAGACATAATGAGGATGATCCGAATCAACAAAGCCTTGTGGTTGAACCATAAAGACATCCTCGGAAAGAGTACGTTAAAGAAAGACATTATTCATATCAAGTTGGCGAAGAGACCAGCCACGGCTAATGGTAATGTAGAGAACAATGCAAACAGTGTTAGGTTTGATAACTGGACCGAATGTGTCATTATAATTAATGCCAGGATGCTGATAAAATCCCTTGGCAACTAGGCAAGCTTTATACATGTTAATAGAACTATCAGGGAGATGTTTAATATGGAAAATCCACTTGCAACCAACTTGATTATGAGTAGGGTGAGAAATAAGGCAAAAGAAGCAAAAGAGAAGTGCTAATTCACAACTTTGAGGCTAAAATTGTGGATGAGTTAGCTTAACTCACAGATTTTGGCATAAATATTTATATTCTTTGAGGTTTTATATTTTCTAAAACTTATTTTCTTATTCATAATCATGTCAGTGTATTATTGGTGGTCTTTTTATGCACAAAAGAAGAATTGTTCATTGCAAAACTTATTAGGAATCACTAAGGGTAGAAATTGTCTAGTTGCTAATTTTTTATCTTAGATATTTAAATTTGGATAATATCTCAAGAAAAACCTATAATTATAACCAAGATTGTATTTATATATGAGTTGATGTTATGTATGTAAATTTGAATAGGTTAAAGGTTGGGTCTGAAAATTGATGAGGAACTCAAAAACTATCACTGTAAAACTTTCAGTTTTGGTGTTGTGTAAAGGCAATTGAATTTGCTGGGAAATATTCACTAATTTTAACAAGGCAATGACATGGTTACCATTATTTATCTGTTATCTAAGTGTGGTAAAAATTTGAGAGGGGTTGAATGTACTTAAGGGTGTGAAAAATATCATGAAACACAATTGGACAACAAGCAAATAAGGAAATACCTAATCTGTTCACTTTGATTTTACCATGCTGCAACCCTATATGTTGTTATTGAGTTCAAATGAGTGGGGATTTGTTTTGTCTATGTCTTGGGGTTATAAGATGTTATGATGTTAACATGCATTTAATATGAGAAATTAAAATAATTATAGGACTATTTTAGGTAATAGTTTGTAACTTGAAAGGTTTGATTGTTACCTAATTAACTTCGATATTCAAAGTCTTAATATAGGTTAGATGTATTGAACTTGTCTTTTTAGGGATGGTGTCTGATGTTGGGTAATGTTACATGTTATTTTCTATCTAGAGTTGGGAAGGAAGACCTTAATACACTTAAAGTAAGCCACCAACAAGACTAAAGGTAAGTAAAAACAATCTTGGTTATAATTATAGGTTTGCAATACATAGTATATCTTGATGTAATTATGCTAAATGTGATGATGATACTTAAATAGGTATGATAACAAACAAATTATGTACCTTATGATATTGAGAATACTTGAAAGATGTCTATAGCAAAATGGTTTGCATTCATACCATTCATGAGCATTTGCACATACATGCATGACACACGAGCAAAATTGAGATTTTTGCATGCACGGCATATTTTGAGAAGGAATTTGTGTTATAAAAGATGTTTTGTTGGCAACTACTAGTGCATCGAGGCATGTAAGGTATGATTATGTAATATTTTGGGCAACGCAAGTGAGATACTTATCAAAGGATCACATGGGAAGACAAGAGATGGACCTATGGTGGTCATGAGAGAATGGTCCACTTGACTGTGCATTTCTTATGACTGATACTGCGGGTGGGATACTTATCGGGGGATCACAAGGGAAGACAAGAGGTGGACCTTTAGTGGTCATGGGAGGATGGTCCTTTCGATTGTGTTAATTTGAGATTGGCCATTTGATTATTGATACTGCGCAGAGCTCTTTTCGGTGTATAGTAGGTGGGCCAAGGGCCCTATGAAAGAAAGTGATTTTGAGTGAAATATTTTGATTTATGAGTACTCAAATAAGATATATTTCTAGCATAATATCTTAGAATGGCATTACAAGATGTTTATATCATATGACATGTATATTTTTTATTTAATGGGCGATGTTAGCTCACGTAGTTCATGCATTATAGGTGCACATGATTGATTTTGAACTTCTGATTTACTAGACTAGTTGGTGGAACTCCTATAGGTTTTTGATAATTACTGTACATGAATGACGACCTGTTGGGATATTTTGTGGGTTGTTTTTTGATCTTAAAGTCTGTTATATTATACTTTTGAGATCTTGTATTGTATATAAATTTTAAAATCTTCTTGTAAATAAGTCTGAGTGTCGGGTGATTGTGATGGTTACTATGGTTATACAAAGAGTTGTTTGTTCATATGCAGAGCTTTTTATAAGAAAGCACTTTACTCTTCTCAATATCATGTCGGACAGTATAAAAAAAATACACATGCACACGTATAATATAATACTTTGTAAAAATTATTTCTAAATATATATATATTTACCAATGTGTGATAGAGTGATGTAATACCCAAAACTCACATTACTTACTTGGCCAATATAATTCATGCATTACATACTATTCATTTGTCAATTGCATTGATATTAGCATGACCTAAACCATTTCTTCTTAAAATGACATTCTTGAGCATAAAATTGCAAGAATTCTTGCATGTGTTAGTTGTTAATTTTTCCTAACCTAAGTAGTCCATTTAACATTGAGATATGAAGAAAATTTAGGTTGATCAATATTTTGGATATTGATAGGTTATATACTATAGTTTCAGAAGTGTTAAAAATGTTACTTAAACTATGTGATTTAATTTGATTAAGGTATTTCAAAAGTATATATATTAATAATTTTCATTCTTGGGGCATTAGACATGATATCCTATAATTGAAACATGATATTACTATAATTTTAAGAAATCAGTATCATAATTATTTATGAGATTGGATGAAAATTAAAATAGGTTTCAATAAGGTAAATAAACATTGAGAACATTTGATTTTGGCTATCTAAGGTGAGTAGAAAACTAGATTTACTACAATATACCACTTATGCTTGCTTTAGATACACCTCAAGCTTCTTTATCAGCTCATGCTTACTCTAGTTATCCATATCACCCTTTTCTTTCTTCTTGTGCCATAAGCCACAAGGAACATCATTTTTAGAGTTATTTCACATTTCAAACATATATCTCAAGCTTTATAAGCTACTCCCAAGTGATTCTAAGTAATAGAAAAACCAAAACAAGCAAAAGAAAGTAGTAATAAACAACTTGAAGTTGAAATTGTGCATAGGTGAGCTTAACTCACGATTTTTGGTCTGAATTTTTATAGGTTTTATAATTTCTCAAACTTGTATTCTTGTTTGTAATCATGTTAGGGTGTTACTTGTAGTGTTATAATGCATAAAAGGACTTCTTGATGAAGTCTTTAAACTTTAAACATTCATAATACCTTGAGTAAAACCTATATTTTTCACCATGGATGTGTTTATATATGAGTTGAGGTTATGGATGTGGTTTGGATTGATTAGGAGTTGAAATATGAAATGATAATTGAAGGGACACTCATAACTGTCAAATTAAAATTTTCAATTTTGGTATTGTATGAAGGGGGCTAATTTTGCTAAAGTAAATCCATTATATTTGATAGAATTATGACATGATTACCTTCACATAAAAATCATTGAACATAATTTATCATCGATTTATTTTTTTTTTAAAAAAAATAAAAGGAGTGGGAAATATATCAAAAACTAGATATATCTTCAAAATAACAATAATTAATGCAAAAATAAAAAATAAAAAAATTAACTCCCGACAAAACATTCTCAACATCATCAATACAGAAATATCATTTGCAAAAGTAATGTAATCAATATTAAAATCTTCATGCCATCTCAAAATTTCTTCAAACATGTTGTAAGATACCTTTGAAGGCAATGAACAAGTGGAGAAGTAGCAAAAACTATAGTTGGCATAATATTGAATCGTTGTACAATATAATCATTGCATTTAGTCTTTAAATACAAAAAATATAAGATGGCGAGACAAGAAAGTAATTTTTAAAATTCATGCAAAGATATATTTATGTACTTTTAAGATTCTCTTAACTCAGTTATAGTGATTCCTTTGTTCAATTACACATTTTGCTGACCTTTTTTCAGAAAAAAAATTGAATGATTAACTTATTTTAATGTTTTAATTTTGTTCAATTATTTGAGTAATACATTACGTTATAATCAGAATGCAACGTAGCTAAAAAATTCGAGAATTGGCCTAAACTTATGAAATTTCAAATATAATGCATATATGTAGTGCAAAGCCCACGTTTTATGCTCCTAAGCAATGAAAACATTTTCATATAGTACATATCAACCTCTCTTTTTCTGTTGAATTTCTTAGAAATGATTTCTTTTCATCTTAATTTTTACTTTCAAAGATCAATGTGAAAATTTTCACGAGATACCAATTATCCATTTTTCTAGGAAATTTGCAAAAATTTGTTAAGAACAGTAAAGTCAATGCTACAATCAAGAGACACATTAGATGCATCAATACTAATTAACTATTTTTTGGAACCTAAGTTTTGCCATCAAAATTTCACTGAACAAAGAGATTCTCTGCTGTAAAATTTTCTTAGACAGTTGAAGATTCTTCATGAAATTATATGTTTAGACATCACATCTCCTGAGTTGAAGGTATTTCTGTTTCTTTTGCAGAAGTTTAAATCAAACTAGAAGAAAATTTTGATTCTATATCAAATTAACATGATGAAATATCACAGCAAAGGTGCTCTAAGAAAGCCCTGTTGAATCAGTTATCTATTAGAAAATTTAGAGCTGAAATTGTTGATAGTAATTCTACCAAAGCTCTGATCTTTAGAATTTTTCTCCAAAATTTGCTGATTACAATTCCTCAAACTTTGAAAATGAGGTAAACTGTGCTTTTCTGAGCATATTCCAATAAGTTTTGTCTTCAGCAGACAAAACTGCTACCCATCCTACTTCACACCGCTATAGGGTAAACGACTTATATAGAACTTCTCATCAATCTACTCTGCTATGCATTAGTACTGGCGGTCCTTCCAGTTCATAAGTCATGTATAAAATGCCTGCAATATGTTTGATGCTTACAAATTAACCTTTGCTCAAACCAGAAAGAAGCCACGCGTCAACCATTAAGTATATGAAGTTCTATCAATTTTTCAGCAAAACTTTGAAGCATAGAAAAATAGAGATTGTTCTATAGACTACCTCAGCAGTTTATGATAGCAGAGTCTTCAATCCTGCTGTCTGCCACCAAAAATGGTCTCCATGTATACTGAGAGCTGCATTTATCCAGTGAGACCTTTGTTTGTGGAGTCCTGCAAAATCCACACTCAATATATTGAAAGCAGAGGAGGATAGAATCTCCAACAGAATTGGAAGCAATAAAGCACAATTAATGTTTATGCGATCTAGTTTAAGACAAACATGTGCAAAGATCTTTACTTGAAGGTAGAAAGGAACCTCTTCTCTCAGACTCTTGCGAGTAATGAGCAAGATGACTGCACCTCCTCGAACTTATATGGAACCAATGAAGGATCATTCAACATTGACAGGCCCTGTACATGCATATTGCAGACCGATTATCTCATCAAGTCAAAGTTAAACTAAAAATACGACAAAATCATTTGATTCCCAAATCTCCCTTTCTTGCCTGAAAACCGAACTGTATTACATAGCCAATCTAACCTGGCATGTAATTTCAATTTCAAAGATGTACATCAACTCCAAATATCTCAGAACACTGGAACTGTAGAGCACAGCCAATACAGACTATACCTATCAATGATTGTAGTTTAATAGCAATTTTGACGAGATATTATCTAGATGACAACTTCCTAAAAAGTTTCATATCGACAAACATTAGCCCTTTATTTTTTGAAGATTCTGGATATTAATTTAGTTTCTTAACATTTCTTGATTACTTCTCTGATACTCACCATCTGCTCCTGATGCTTTGCCTTGCAAAACCTATTTCCACTTTTACCTTTTCTTTTCACAATTACTAATCAACATTAACAGTATGGTTGTTGAATGATTGACAATAATATATGTTGAAATGAACACTATACCTCTTCGTCAGAGGGTCCCACAGGTCACATACAAGACAGCAAGCTCAACGAAAGTGACTGCTTGTTGATGCCAGACGTGGAAAATGCATTACCTGAGGTGATATGGCACAAAGATCAAGGGACATCTTAATAGCCAGTTTCCTCAATAGAGATGAGAAGGCGAAAATCTCAAATTAAATGTAATTATAACTGATGTAAACAGGCCTTCTTGCAAGCATAGGTAAATGCATACAAGCATATATAGCTACCAAAAAATGTCTTTAGACAACTTGATTATTAATGTTCTAACATCTGATTGGAATTTGTTTTTCTAAAGAAGCTTCCATGTGAAATACATGCAAGACAGGATTTTGATAGACATTATGCGCTTGCATATCACACCTTACCATATTTTATTCTTCATTGCTATCATACACAATCGCCATTCGGCGTCGGGTGGTAGTTCTCCTTGGAGGAGAGTCCTCATCTGATTCGATGTACTGCTTCTTGAGGGTACCTCCTGACTCCTTACTTCTTGCCTTTGGATTCTGATGAAAATCCAAATTTTGCAAAGAAAATATTAAAAATTAGTAAGTACTATTAATGTTAGCTGAGAAGTTGAATTTGTAGTTACAAAAATATTTCATATCAAATTGAGTAAGCATTATTGCCATAGGGATCATCACGGGATTGGACTCTTCCACTCAATAAGAGCAATAGACTTCGAGGAGAATATAAGACAAAATTCTACAGTAGACACCTTATTCTATATTAATCATTTCTGCCTCCACTTCCTAGAGATGCACAGGAGTTTTCCATGCATATAACCCGAGCATTTAAAATTGTGATGATATATATATATATGTGTGTGTGTGTGTGTTTGTGTGTGTGTTTATATATATATATATATATATATATAGAGAGAGAGAGAGAGAGAGCTAGATGGTACACACATTGTCGACGGTGGATTCCATTAAATTTTTGAGCGGCCTCTTTGTTCATTAGTTGGGACTTGCATTCATCTAAATGGTCTTTATTGAGTAACTAAAAATAGATCCTTTAATACTCGCCATCTTCTCTTGTCAATCATTTAACTGATGAGTTTAAATGCATTTAGTGTTTTTCCACTTGAAATACTCTTAAACCTGATATGCTGTGCAGATGATGCAATTTATGATGCCTTCCAAGAGAATTTTACCATTAAACAATATAAGAAAAACATCATCTTGACCATTAGTAAGAGAAAGCCTGTGCAAAAAGGGAGTCATACTTCAACAACGAACCTTGCAAAAGGAAACTTTTTGACTGTCAACATGGAATAGCAAGCATCGAGCAGTTAAAGCAGTAGCTCAAAGACATTGTCACTGTTGGCCCACCACATGATAAGTTATCATCCATTAGCATAATGGATAATAGATGACATATCCACCACTAATGATAAGTGGGATCTACTTTGAATTGATATGGTAGCAAGGAAACTATTTCTCTTTCCTCTAATTTGTAATTGGCTAGCGCGTTGCAGGTCATTGGCCAACAGTAAACTAACATATTTTATCAATATTTTCACATATTGTCTCTCCACCATCTGCAAGTTTTTCATTTCTGAACCCATTTAACTAAAGTCTATATCCTCCTCAACCTAACAGCGCGATCTTAAAAGTTCTATTAGGGGTAAAAGCAATACAAATATGCTGAAGAGTTTGAAAACCCAATAATTTCCTTAATTAAGGCTGCATAAAAGTTCTATCAACCATAAAAAGGTTTACTTTTCCCTCTAATTAAATGGAGAAATGACACTAATACATGTTCATAAGTTCGAACCCAACAAAATTTAGTTGTGTGTTCCCAATCATCAGAGTATGCTGAGCAAATTCTTGAGGCTCTCTTCAATCATAGTATGCATCAAAAATGTTCACACATTATATAGGATTCAATGACAACTAATGGTCCCACACAATCACCAAACTACCTTTTGTAATTCTATACAAATGGTTCTCTTTATTTCTTTTTCTGGCGTATCCATTGCACAATCCCGTGCTCACCTACTAAACTTTCTACTTGTCATCACCATTATGAAATCTTATTTGTCTCACTTTTGACATTACTTATGGCGTATTTGTAGTAAAATCGTCCATGGAATTGTATAAGTAATATCAACCATAATAAGACTTTTTGGAAAATGAAAAAAACTTTGTACGGGCATGATTACTGCCTCTATTGGCGCACAGTAGCCACATTTATGTGAATTTTAGCTTAATTTAACCATGGCTCTTACATTTTCTAAGATTAACTAATATCTTAATAACTACTTAAAATACATAGCCCAAGTAGCCTATGAAACAAAGAGTTATAAAACTACCATTCTGTAATGTCCAATATAAGATTATCTACGTAGGTCAAATGAACATGAAAATGGTTTTATAAAACTAAACTATTATATACGTGGATGTAGGTCAAATGACCAAACCACATTATATCTTTATGTAGTCTTTTTCTCTCTTTGTTCAATTTCTTCACCACAACATAAGTTATGATATGCTATCGGAGCAAGTTGATCATCACTGCATAATGTTCATTTAGTGCATATATTGATCGTGCTCTCAACATAATGGATCATGAGTCATCTCCTGGCTAATTCATTTCATATGAAATGTATTTGTTCCATTTTAGCATTGATCATCTTTTTTAATCCAAATTAGTGCTGCGTTGCGAGCATTTATCATGGTTCTTTTTTCATCACTTGAGAGAGTACGATGGCTGAGAAATTTTCTTGAAGATTATGTTGATATAATTACAACATCACAACCATATTAGGGGTTGTGATATATTTTATTTGATTTTGGAGTGATTTTATTCCTTTCTTATTCTTCACTGGTCTAATTTACATATATAAAAAGCCAAAAGGTCTTGATTATAATATCATTTAACCCTTTAGTGTTTTGTCCTTGGTCAATATAGGCCAAATGCCCGAGCCATATAATCCACTTTGTATTCTAATTCTCCCTTCAATTTTCTCTTTATATCTAAAATCTTAACATGGTATGAGAGCAGATTTTATGCCTGCATCATTCTTTTGTTATGCCTTGAACTTGGTGCCATGGAGTGTTTCATATTGTAGTGCACGACATATTATTCTATGCATTCTTTTATTTCTATCTACAAAATTATTCTATTTAAATCACGCATGAAGCCATATTGCAAACCGAAGACCTAAAGAAAAGCTTGACCTCTGTGGTTCAAGTTGAGGACTTCAATCAAGATCTTCATCTCATGTTCAACTTAAGGGGGAATGTTAAAAAGCGAGAGTTAGGTTCTTTGATACAATTACAAGATCACAACATGTATACCTAATTAATTGTGGTGATATATTTAATTTAATTTTGGAGTGATTTCCTTCCTTTCTTATTCTTCACATGTCTAATTCACCTATATAAATAGGTGTTCATTATAATATCAAACTAAGAGAGAATAATATGTTTTGTCAGTGGATGTAGGCAAAATAGCCGAACTACGTAATCCACTTTGTATTCTTATTTTAACTTCATTATCCGAGGAGATAATTTCAATAGTATCTCTACGGCCAAATGGAGAGAAAGTGTTAAAAATAAAAATTGATAAACAAAAAATAAAATTGAGCATCACAACATTATTCAACTATGGTAACCTTAGAGTAATTGTGATCTCATTTTGGCCCCTATAAAGCCCATGTCTTATGTATAAACCTAAAGATAAATGAAAGTGATTGAACAAGTGTTATCTATTATTCCAAGCCGACCTGCTTGTTGTAATCGCTTGATCATTTCCTTTTCCACAAAGTGATTTCTTAGGGAACTTCATATATGACGTGCAATATTTTCTTATCGATTTTGAATCTTAGTGAACTCCAAGAAGAGTTGAAGAAATTCCCCTAGAGGCCTTTTAGGGCTTTCGTCTTCATTTTTTCCTAGGGTTGAACTTGAAATGAACTGATAGAACCAATTCAAGAGAAATCCAAGTCCAAAGGATGCATTCCCAAGAGAAATTGAAAGCAAGTTTCAATCCTCAGAAGCTCAGGGACGGACAAAAGCCCCTGGAAGACTTACTAGTGAGGTCGGATGGTGATTTCCTCACCTGCCGGACCGCTTCCCTTCGGGCATGCTTCCATCTTGTTCTCCTTCTACATGCATAGGACGTGATACTAATTCTGTCAAGAAAGATGCAAAACTAAAGATGGACCCAGCAACGACTCGATATCTCATGAAGATTTGCAGGGCAGCAGGGGGCATAGATGCCAAACAAGAACCATAAAGATAAGGTTTGGAAACAAAGGAAATACATTCAGAGATAAAGAGCTCATAGCATTTAGCTACTGAACTCATCAGCTCAAGGAAGAGCTACCACCTACAGTAGGCTATAGAAAAGTTAGACCCTAAGTCTATTCCTGCTATAAATATGTCAAGACTTAAAGCTTCCAATTAATGCAAAAATAGCCAACTTTGCAAACCAAAGTGAGGGGGTATTAGAAGGGGGAGCTCAGGTCAGAGCAAGGCACCACCGCATGTTTAACTGGCAGTCTCATGATCAGGTATTGACTCTCGTATACATGTTTCAATGAAATATCTCAGAGTTTATTTCACGTCGAATGGGTAAGCATACATGTATGCTAGCATCAATGAAGTGAATTTTGTCTTGAGGGGATGAATCCTCATTATTAATGGCCCATCCAAATAATCTCTGGATTGATCAGAAGCTTCAGACTTGATTATCAGTAATACTAGAGCTTTATGCTTTTGATGTTCCAAAAACATATGGGCCTGTTACGATGAGCCCTTGTTTATAAGCTTGTCTTGTTGTTGCTGCCTAATAAAGAGTCTTGATAAGTGAACATAGATAAAAGTAAATAATCTTCTTGCCTTTTGCCTATGTCAGAAATGGAAGTAAGTTGGGCAAGGTTTTCGACAATTTCATCTGATATTTCCACTTCTATCTCATTTCTTTTTCGAGTCTGACTTCCAAATATTTCCTAAAAACCTTTTATGATCTGGTAAAAGCTACACTTTCTGAAGT
This sequence comes from Paulownia fortunei, assembly GCA_019321725.1. Classification (NCBI taxonomy): domain Eukaryota; kingdom Viridiplantae; phylum Streptophyta; class Magnoliopsida; order Lamiales; family Paulowniaceae; genus Paulownia; species Paulownia fortunei. The sequence goes on along the minus strand of JAGSPU010000505.1, from coordinate 19,768 downwards.
GTGAGACAAGTTGTGAGCTCCTGCAGTTTCATAGCTTTTAACTTTTCTTGTGCCAATATCCCATCTTTAACATCAAGGCAACAAAGACACACATATATGCCAGCTCTCCCTCAATGTACTCAAACAAATATGCCGAAGAAATTGGGACAACCTATGCTATTGACACTCAACAGCCACTTGTTAATTGACTTGCAAACACTTTTGTAAATTCTTAGTGAGCATACTTGAAGCTAAGAATAACTTTATCCCATACTGATTGAAATTAATTATGGTGTAATGTTCAAAGAAAACAAAAGGAAGGATATATAGTATGCAAATGATAAAAAGGTAACTAATTCATAATCTTAGCCCAACTTTTATTAAATATAAGAAAAATTACTTTTCAGAGTCTAATGCCTTGTCCCAAAAAATCCCCTAGCTCATATCCATGATTCTTACTACAAGCTTCAGCAGCCTCTCCACCTGTGAAAATAACCAACTTTCTGGGCATGAACTTATGCTTTAACAAACCCCCGAGCAACAATGAAGCTATATCCATAAAATTGTACCTAGCACCAATTAAATGTACCCAGCACTGGGCACATAACATAGGCATATATATCCTGCTATATCTGAAGGTTTGTTTCATATGTTATCATTTGAATATCACTAAATAGTTTCTGAAATAAATGTGTTGTGATTTTGGTGCTTAATCATGAACACCATTTACAATAAACGGAAAAGTCTAAAGGCGTCAAAAGACTAAAATACTTGTCAGCTAACAATCATGCTCAGGAAAGATTATTGCTCCGAACTTCTTAGCAGAAAGAATCAATAAAGACAAGGACTCTCCAGATACAAGAGGTTCTAGCATCATAGAGTGAAATAGACTGGTGACAACAAATTATTAATGTATTTCCCTAAGAATGAAAAGTACTTCAAGATAGAGCTTGCTGGAATATTTTTGTGCCCTGATCCATGCATAAGGAGTTCGCATAGAGGTTTTATCAAAAGAAATGTTGCATACCTCAGAACCAATTTCTGAATCTTCAAAAGCTTCTTCTGCTTCCCCTTTATGTATTTCCTCAATCCCCCTATGTGATTGGGAACACTCAGCCTTCTTTCCTTTATGTTCAAATTCCAACTCAACTTTCTCACTTTTAGAGAAGTAAAATGGCCTCTGAGTTGATTTGGAACTAGATGATGCTGACGGCTGAGTAGCTTTTCGCTCCTGAGAATAAAGATCCATTAGATGAACTTATCTAACCACAAAGGGTAATCCTTACATAAACAACCCGAAAGGTCTAGGGGATTATGCAGTATAAATGACATGCCTTCTTTGCATTCATAATGTGCTTCTCAGCACCTTCCTCTTCAAGGTGGTGCAGAGCAGCAGAGTATTAAGGTTCTTAATAATTTTTTCCATTACCCAACCAAAGGTAAGCATGACAAAGGCTAATATTTATTTATTTATTTACTTATTTTTTGCTTTCACTTGCATTAGCTTCTCTACTTTTCCTTTTACTTTCCATAGTTATCATAGGATTTTCCCTTTTTTTGGCTCAATTTTGGGTTTAATACAGACGAACAATATCAAACATTTAACTCCCCCATCAAAGGTGCAACACACTTCCAAGTGCTCAATGAAAAGAAACCAAAGAGAAAAAATACCTCATCAATTGTGTCCTTCAGAAAACCAGTTGAAAGTCGACTCTCCTTGCGACCCTTTGATATGTATTTATGGGTCACCTTTTTTTTGTTATTAGCTTTAGCTTTTTGCCTTTCATCCTACAAAGTCACATAAACAAGTTAAAATGCATGCCTAATAAGTGCAGCGTGCATGTCTAATAACTTTGGATTCTAATAGGCAATTTACCTTCAGCTTTTGCTCCATCACCCATTCAGGATCCACATCAGTGATGCAATGCTTGACTTTGTTGACTGTTTTATTCTGTGAATTGACTTGAGCAGTCAACATATGGTGGATGTTAGAAGATAAGGATGAAGGCATAAACTTCAGCTTTCTTGAGATTTGTCCATGAGCAGAGAAAATCCCCTGCACGGTTGGCAGAGAATATCAGATGTAACTCACAAGCTAACAGAAACCACTGTTTTGGAGCAATTAAACTTGGCAATAACAGCAGGAGAAGGAAATATTTCAAATAACCAAGAATGGCGGCAACTACCGGAAGCCATTCTTTAAATTAAAGCCCATGTGAGTCATTAAATTAATGCATGTGCTGATGAGAACTGAGAAGGCACCTTTCTATGCCTAAGGAAAAGATGGGATTGCATGTCCTTTACGTCTTGCTCAGATACATCAAAAGCTTCATTTCCAATTAGCAACTGTAAACTTCCATCTGACCATGTGGCAAAGCGAGCATTGCTCTCAACCTGCACAAGTAGATGTAGTTTAGCAAATAATATACATGCTTGCTGTGTATAAACGTAACACATACGATCTAATCCACCAAAAAATGTCAAGTAATTTTAATGTTCTTCTGCCAACTAATAAAGGAAACAGATGTATCTCGGCACCATAAGAATGTATTCCTCAATATATGGCCAATATTGTGCTAAATTATACATGGTTACAAGGACACATCGAACATGTAATACCCATGACATGTTACTATTAAATGGATATGATAGACAAGAGCATATTAGACATAATATTAATGGAATTCACTGTAAGGAACATTCTCTGGGCTGTAGGAAGGCCATGGATTTGGAAATTAAGAACAAGTCCTTCTAGAAGCCAAGATATACAATCCTACACCTATCCATTATGCCTTGTTTTTACCTAGTTATAACCCATGAGTATAATCATGTTATGAACGAGGAAAGAAAATAATAATTAATAACATATTGCAATTAATTTGCATAAAGTCTTTTCATGAAAACGACACTTATGTGATCCGACCCACTATAAGGATGAAGAGTTGAGCAGAATTCATGCTTACACGCGTGCTTATCTGTTGAATTGGTTAAAGAGCATAAGAAATTATCTTACAGAAGTTGTTGCATCAGGATTTGTGACTTTTCTCCATCGAATTATGTTGGAAGGGGGAATATGCCTTCGGGATCCAGACATGTCAGTCACATAGAAGTCCTCTTCTACATATGTGCTGGGATCAAATGGCTTAGGGTCTATACCAATTATGTTGGAGATTTTGAAAGTTGCCATCTGCAAAATATCAACATAAAGCAAAGTAATTCTTGACATATATGCGCCTGGATTTAATATACTTAAGCTGCTTATTGAAAATGGGTTCACAAACAGGCTTTTTATGTAAACAAGACCTAAACTTGAACTGCACAACACCGGAAGACTTCAATAAAGTGAGACAGATTCTCTATTTTCACTCTAACGTGATCCAATTTGATGGACCTATGGACCATCTAACAACAGAGAATCAAATTTTGCGAATGCAGAAACTACAAGGAAGTGTTTCATCACCATAAGATGACATTTAAAATTCATGTTTTAAAATGGTCCTATTGTGAACAGAAAGCAAGTTAATGCAAGAAAACAAGGGATAGTGTAATTCAGAACCAGCAATCAGAAGACATACATGACATCTTATTTATTTACATTCTAAACATCAAATAGAAATGATACTAAAACTTAAAAACCTCTTATCACAAAGCCACAACCTTTACATCTCATGATATGTTCTCGAAAAGGTAGTTCCTTGATCAAGCTACTCAAGGTAACAACTAAAATATGGCAGACGGAAAACTCATAATGATAACTACTGATAATTATATGCAAAACCCAACTGTCAAATTCCAAGAATTACTTAAAAGTGTTAAAGAATTTGCGAGATCCAGATACCACTGTAGCTGGTAACTAGGCCGTGCTTGAAGGGAACTCGCAGGACTAGATTGCGGGAGCTTGTTCTATCATGCCAGAAAGTATTCCTTATTTGTTCGAAAATGATAGGAATTGCAACAGGACGAGTTATAAATTTTTGAGTTCAAATCAGTTTAATAGCTGTAAGCAATCAGAGAGTTCCACAAAAATTAATGACAAACTTTCAAGGCTTCCTCATGTGTAGTATTAGAACATGCATTAGATAAAGAATTGAGATAAACCTGATCTGGATGCACCAGGTGAGGGCGCAGAGGAATCTCAAACAGCACTGGGGGCACAACTGCCTTTCCCTTGAGTTTTGTCTCAACATTTTCATCTGGTAAAATAACTCCTCTCCTCAATTCTTTCACACGACCTCTTTTGTCCTCAGGGGATCTCTACATTTGGAATAAGAATGTAAATACCAGATATAGTTATAAAACCACAAAAGAGAAAAACAACAACAATAATAATATTAACAATAATAATGCGATGTTAACATCTTACACAAGCATTATCGTCTTGGTTAATCTGATTCTGAACTGCATGCTCTTCTTGTTCATCATCATCAAAGTCCCCAAAAATATCACGGATAACCGTGGCAAAAAGCAGAGCTTGCTCCGTGTCTTTCTCATCAAGATGTGGTCTAAGGTGAGAGCCAAAAGATCAAGACCATAAGCACAGGTCAAATAATTAATCGAAGGGAAGTAATTCTAGAAGAGAAGGATCAAATAATCTATTTTTACTTACTATAAAGAGGTTTACCAGAAAAATAGAGGATTCAGGTAACAAGCAAAACGCAGCAATTTTAGTAACTCGAAATTTACGAAGTGAAGCTTTTGCCACCCCATTCTGGGCCACCAGTGATTGCTTTCACTTATCTTATGCTTTCATCCACACAAATTTCAAATCGTGCTCAAAAGTTCTCTTATTAACTAAATTTCAAATCTCACTCACAAGTTCTCCTATGAACTAACCGAATCTCTTTCAATGCCAGGATTCTACATCAACACACTTCACAACATGCAGTACCCTTAGAATAACCATTAGGCATCGATATGAGGTCAAATTGGATCAAACCCTCATAGAGCTTCCATCAGATTGCTAGGCTTATGTCATCCCAATATTCATCAGCCTTTGTAAATAAATGTTTCAACATCAAATGCACATAACCTTTAAAACAATCTGGGAATAAAGACGGACAAGCTAAATATATGAGCACCAAAGGGGATAGTCAAAATAAGTTTTAATATTGTTATAAGAATCCTGGGGCAAAAATAATGCCACCCTAAGTGAATGCAAATAATGGAGGACTATAAAACCCCAACTTATATGTGGGAGAAGATGTTAGGAAAGTGAATCAGAGAAGCTCGTAAAACTTATGTCTAATAATCCTGCATATATGCAAGTCTAGTTAGCTAATCTACTAATTCGTATGCCATCTTTCTTTCCTTAAACATTATACTAAGAAATCTCAATGTCACCAGATCTTTTACGCATGGGTAAATATGACTAGATCATAAAACATAAAAAATAGGATCTCCACGGACCTCTGGCCTCTGATGTTCATAAAATGGTGAAAAATGTGCATCTCTTTTACTTGAATTCTAACCGACTCCGAATTTTTTTAAGGAAATTGATGAATATGCAGACCAAAGTCAACTAGTGGATCCCTGAGCAAAGTGTTTAAGCTTGACAAATAAAAAAGGAAATAAAGATTGAACGTTCAGAGCAAGGAAGAGAGAATTGCAATAACAATAATCTACTGAACAACAGTAGGAACTCTGCTCAGAGAAAAAAAAAATCAGCATTGAAAACCACTAACATGAAAGTATGTTAAAATTCTGGTCTGATTAAGTTAGAAAAGAAAGAAGGTAAGGCTACAGCATAAGACCTTGAGATTCTGGCCTGATGATGATCCACACTCGTCGGTACATCTCCACTTTCCTGTTCTGGCTCTCCTTGACTTTCAACTTTGCCTTCATTCTCATGCTCGGACCCTCCATAATCCTCATTCTGAGGGACAAATGGTGAATTTAGCAAGAGTCAAAACAAGCAATAGAAATGCAAAAACAGAGGGGGGAAGAAGTATGTTCCTCTGAAATTAAGTAGATACTAAAACAAAATAAACAAATAATACTGCAGCTTCCACAAACTGTGTTCGAAGCAGCAATATATATCCCACAAAAAGAGTTCAAAAGAGCAGAAAATTCATTTCCTCTCTTCTAGCCAGAGATACTGTAGTCCAGATCTAATATAGCATACTCATCTTCCAGCATACAAGGGTTCAATAAACAAGAAGATGCTAATGATGCATGAACTGTGGCTCATTTTCCAGGATGAGAGCTTCATGACCATATAATCCGCCAGACATGATAAATCATCATATGCTCAGGAGCAGTTAAATCTGATTCAGCTATTACTTAACCTAATCACAGCCTAACCATATTGTATGTTTAATTTTCTGAAAAATTGGAAATATTACTCCCCTTTGTTCATATAGTGACAGTTTCATACCACAATAGTCACTACATTAGTAGTAAATAAAGCAATTGGCTCAAGAATACAATTAACAAGGTTAACTCCATACAGATCAATCTAATAAACTTGTGTGCCAATTAACAAGAGGCCTAAAAAAGTAAACAGGCTAAAAAGAAAAGAAAAAATACATAGTGATGTCATAGTAAATACTAGCTACAATTTAAACAGCCCCGTACGTCCTTAGTAGAGGAAGGCCACAGCTATTTCATGTAAACAAATTAGTTTCTCCCCAAACTTCAACATCTACTCCACAAATTAAGGTTCTTGAACAGAGTTGCTGGAAGCTGATGAAACCGATACATTCTAACTGATTTGCATTTAGAATTTTGACTAACTTGATTGGGGCAAAAGTTGGCTTCATGCAATCACATTACTTATAAGCTTCAGTTCCATTAAGTCGGTACGTGTGTCCACAACAAAGAAACTACTATATTACAGCTGATAATACATTACACCGCTTTACCCAAATGCTTGATTCATATCATAAAGTTAATCACCATTGTTTTCAACTAGAAGTTAACAACCCAATCAAGTTAAAAGGTGCAACGTGCTAAATCCTATGAAGTTTGCCTAATTTCAAGAGCTAATGGAAGCAATCACATGCACAAAATCTAGACGATTAAGTGAAGCTTAAAAAACAAAATCCTCCATCCCCCCCAGCAGCAAATTCCTTCATCTGGTAATATCAGATGATTCTTGAATCCTTTAATGTTTGTTGAGATTGTCTTCAGTTTAGCATGATTTGAAACACTAAATTAAAAAATCATTTAATTCATGATGGGTTTTTAAGAAGCATGACATCTTGTGTTTTTGCTTGCCCATATAGTCATAACATATATAAACCAGATTGCTATAATAACAAAAAATTTGAAAATCTTGTACGGCATGCTTGTTATTGTACACTGAAAAACAAAAAAAGAAACTCCGAAAATTCATTTTGAGTCATCTACTTTTTTTCAAGCAACCTTGGGGAAGCAACTTGAACCTCCAACTGTACCTCCTAGCTATCGTCTGAGGTCCAAAAGATCAATTCAAACAGTTGCAGCACAGAGCCTCTATTTTATTTAATCCATGCATTACATTCAATTTCAATCAGAAGAAATCAACTAACAGTAAATTAAAAGATTCCACTACATGTATTTACACGTAGATGCTGTGAAGCATTCACAAAAAAATATTGATGACTGGATAAATAATTTCAGCTTCATATATGAATTTTCTAAATTGTCATCACAGATGTAGGCATTCATGCATGAGATTCCCTAAAAATATGGGGATAATGCCAAATGGGCTACTCCCTAACACCAAAAAGTTCACTTAATTTACACAATGCAAATCAACTATTTGCATGTAAATTATGATTCAAAAGCAATTTAGAAAAAAAAAAAAGAAAAAGAAGAAGATCAATGTTAATTGGATTCCTGATAAAAACAAAACTTTTACAATTTAAATAAAATGATAGATAGATGTTTTCAATGACTAATAAAGCTTATATAACTGCATGAGGTGCCTTCATAAATAAATTTGATCAGGGCCAACAGGCACTTTTGGGATAGGAAGATACAATTTTTTTTTTCCATAGAGAAGTTTGCATTGAAACTTTGAGAAGCTGACACTTCTAGGACTAAAATTGAGCAAAAGATTATTTGCAAAAAAAGAATGAATCCAAGAAAAAGAAAACTAAAATCACAGAAACCAAGTTAGACTGGTTAATTGAAGTAAGTTCCAATTCAACCTCTTCTTCTGATTGTTCACCAAAGAGATCTTGCATGATTTGACTCCTCTTCATTTCTTCCACCAATATTTTTCTCTCTAGTAAATCTTTGTTTTTGCGAGTCTACTGTTTATGTTTCTGAAAGGTAGCTAGTGAGGTGCGATATTTCTTAAGGGATTCTGTCTGCGTGTATACTACTGTGCAGTAATTAGATTGCTGGTTCTGGTTGGGGATGTGGATGTGAATGCAAATGTTATATGTATGCGTTCATGCTGCATTATAATTTGAAGGTTTTCAAACTCAATTCATACAGTGAATGGGAATTGGTAGGTATGAGTGTGTGCTGAGTTGTAATCATAAATAAAGCTCACGAGACAGAACATAATAACCAAGAGTGATAAATGACAGAAGATTACTGTAATTTCCTTTGGGATTACTAGAATACTTCGGGCTCATGTTTTTCTGAAGGAGTATGGGAGTAATAATTCTTTTAAGGCGAATCTTTTAGTAAGAAGGAGCATGTTCTTATGGGGAGCTGTTAGAGACAGTGGTTGAGAATGTGAAGGAACGCGTGAACAGGGATGGGATGTGCATGTGTTCCAGGTGTGTTGTATTTGGAGTCATTCAGAACTACATTTCTAACAGTGAACTTAAAATGGATGTATGTGCATGCATTGTATGGCGAGCATAAATAAAACTGTTGAAATATTGTCAATAGTAATAGATATGGAGATATTACTGTGATATCCTTTTAAATTACTTCAATCCTCTATCCCTGATTAAATGTTCTAATTCAAATAGTCCATTGGACATCTAATCAATACACATCACAAGGTAACTGAAATCTGAAATGCATAAACACCCTCACCATTCACCACCCCCTTCCTTCATCACATCCAATTACTAATTTACCACCGTTCTCCCCCACATCTAGGGGTGTAGACGAGTCAAGAATTCAAAATTTCCGAGCTCGAGCCTGGCCCACCAACAGTCAAGCCTGTTCGAGCTCAAGCATAGCCTCAACTCATTAACGATTAGCCTATTCAAGCTCGATCTCGAGCTCACTTGGACCAAAAAAAATTATAAAGTGTTACTAATTTAAATTCAATTGTATTATTTTAAATTCTTATCATCATCTTTATCCTCTATAATGTTATTATAATTTATCATATTAAATTAGTATAATTATAAATAAATGTATTTTAGTCATTCTACTGTAATATAGAATTATTTTGTGTTAGCATTTAATATTATTATTAATTGTGTTGCTATTACATATTATTATTATTAGAATATAAAACTATCAATATAAATTTTATATTTCAAATATAAAAAACTAAAAAAAAACTAAAAGCTCGTGAGCCTGCCATTAAGATTTCGAAAAACCAAACTTAAGCTTGAGCTCGCGAGCCAACTCGGCTTATCTTATCTTACACCACTACTTCCAACATAATCAAAGTCGAAGAATACTATCACACGTTAATTGCCATTTTTTGGCTCATCTTACTAATTATTGTTGGTTAAGCTTGGGTATATAACATGATGATAACTGCTCATTCGATGCCCAACACATATTCACTTTGTTAGAAAAATTTATATAATGATTAAACTATGCTACTCAGAAAAGTTTGTGCAACAAATAAGAAATTCATTTGGAGAGAGGAGACAATCCAGTAAGTTTATAAACATTGCCAACACATAACTTAACAATACAAATCACATCCTTGATTTTTGATAATGTTCTAAAATATGAAGAGCAAACTTCACATATTGCATCAAACTTCATTCACTCCATTACAGACACAATCAAAAATATATTCATTAAACTCATAAAGTCATTCTTGAAATTCTTCAAGTTAGTTATTTCTTACTAATGAATTGCTAAAGCACAAGGGGTTCTAAACCCAGCGTGATTAAATTTAAGAGGTAGCAGATGTTTTAGCTCCTTGTCCTCCTTAACACTTATTCCTCAAACTTTCAGTTGGGCTTGGTGCAAAACCAATGATCATGGTCACTTGTCAAAGGAGTTCACATACAACTATTTGGCAACTTTCATCTCTTCTAATGGTTGATTCAAGTTGTAAGAGAACAATGATATACTATCCAATTTATCTGCTCAAATTGTATCCGCAACACATGGACGACATTATGATAACATTACATTGCTATGAAGGAAGTTCTTAGGAGAGTAACTATAGCAACAGTTTTTCAAGAAAAAACAATCAATGTAGGAAAAATTCAAACTATTTCATATAAAACATGCATGTCATGCCACATTCCACAATTCACACCACATAATGCACACCCAATCTGCTCCTCAAACTGACAGTACTATTGGAATTTGCTCCCACACAAGCTATTAGGACTTGGTTTAGACCACTAACAAGGATAGAGTTGGCTATTGGCCAACAGTCACGAATTTATTAGAAGCGTCCTAAGTCATTTTAAACTAATCACTTGATTCTTCCTAACTTGATAAGGGGCAAGCTACCACAAAAGGCCCTCACTCAAATGTGTCATATGGCCACATCCAATGCATGGACTACTGCACAATCACAATTCTAAGTGATAAGACCATAAAGGTTGCTTCGATGTTACCTGTCACGACCATTGCCCAGTGAAGCAAAGCAAAAGCCACAAGCCCACAAGGCCCACACAAGTGAAACTCTGACGAGCGATGATATACACCATCAATACGAATTAAGGATTTTGTGCTGCATCTAAGTCAGCCTTATCCATATTTCTGATTTGGGACAATACTTTCACAATTTATTTCATGGGATTAGCTATATCTGAGTTGATTGAAATCCATGAGTGATAAAATGCTCAAGTTTCAGAACATCGATTGAACCTTGAATTTCAGCTCATCTACACACAAAAAAAAAAAACCAAAAAACAAAAGTTAAATAAACATTTTATACTTTTAAAATTTGTTTTAACAAGTAACAACTTCTCAATTGTTTTGGTTGCATAACAAGGTACAAACTTAGTCCTAAGGGTAGTAGTTTGATCGATTTAGTTTGCTAACTAGAACACAACAAAGAGACAAGATAATAGGATTTCGTTTTAGCTACTAGGTGGAGAGACAACTCCAACCTCTACTCTGATATATGGTCCCATGGAAGCACAAAACTGTTAGTCTTAAGTTTCTTTTTACAAACAACAAATAATCTTCAAAAACCCCTAACTTCAAACCATTGCTCTGTAGTTTCACTTTGTTAACGAAAACGCCCAAAGTGTCAGGAAACCAATTTCAAAAGAGTTAGAGATAAATGATTTTCATAACTTGCATGCTTGTTTGTTTTTTTTAGATAACTCGTTAAAATTTTGGCTTCACTCAAGCTTTATTTTTCGGAAGAACAAAGATGGTTAGAAAAACACTTATCCAATTTTGCCAAAAATCAAAGTACGACCAATTTAAACTTGAATACAACCGCACAAAACGATTTGGCAAAAGAAATTTCTGGAGAGACCATCAGGAGAATGGGTGTGAACAAAAGGACTTCATATCAAGTTCGCTATAAACTTCATTCTAACCTATAACTCTGAAACTTAGGTGGTTATTCCTATTCATATTCATTGATTATATGAGGAACATATCACCTAAAAGAAGAATCAAGCTTATGGACTATATCATACTTGTATGTTCTACAGCAGCATAAAACTCTACGAAGGGAAATCAGATTATCATTTATGCTATAATGGTTTCGCGATTAAATTGTTTTCTTAGCTTGTCGTAATAAAGATGGAAAAAATGGGCTAAAAAGCTCTCCTTTTAAACTAAAAATCAAAGAACTAAGGAAGACTTAGATACGTTAGTGAAACCAGAGCTTAACTACTGACTAAGGTCATGAAGAAAATGCTTCATACTATCAGAAGGTGCGAATGATGGGACAAATGGTTCAAACAAACTAAGCACGGCAAATCTATTTACTGGCATTTAGCATATCATATTGTGCCCCAGATCCTGGATGGCCTTCATCTCAAGTTAGATGGAACATATGCATTCCCTGTTGCCTATTGCTTACCTCTGCCTCCACTTGTTAATGCCTTACTAAACCTTGTTTTTACTGTGTTGTTTTTGAGGAGAAGCCATAAGAATGTGACAACAAAGTATAAGAAATAACTATTTGCTCCATTAATGCATTCTTATTTAATTTTTTTTAATTAATTCTTTAACAACTCAAATTTCTCTCAGATCTTGTTCACTGGTTATTTCCTTGTAACACTTTCAGCAGTTTTATCAAAAAAGAAAAAAAGTGAGATATGGGGAGCAATGTACTTGATATAAATGTGTTTCATCATGGAGTTCTTCTTAAAGAAGAAATGGTTTGAATAATGCTGCTAGTTTAAAGGGATATTCTGGACAATAATTTTCCCTAAAATCGATATTAAACAGGTTGCATGCCATTTATGAACCAATCCAGCCCAATTCCTAAAGAGAGGCTCTCATTGTCATTCTAAGTTCATAATTTTGAAAATTACAGACTAAATATTTCACGTTGATAACCAACTAGATTAAATTTGTCAACCCCTAAGTTATGGAACCAAAAGTTCAATTTATGCCTCTCATTTGTGATGCATGAAAGTCCAAACCCATTTTTTTACTTATGATAAATTGTAACACTTCCTAGCGCAAACTCATTTTGCTGTTCCTCATACATTTACCAGCTCACTCATAAAAGCAGTTTCTCAGAGGAACTTTGCACTATGATAATTGTTGTCCACAACAACTGTAGCACGACTTACATTTCACTCTAGCAACCAGCAATTTATGTCTTTTCTCAAAATATACTGTAACACTGATCAAAACACTATCATGCAATAAATGAAGAAAAAAATAAAAGCATTTAACCATATTTTCATCCATCTGAAGTATGGAAATTTTCCAGACAATGAAATAACCAAAAAAAAAAAAAACACTAAAAGGAACCAAAGAAATGCCTAGCAAACTACAAAAGAAAAAGAAAAAAAGAAGAAGAAGAAACTCTTACTAACAAAAAGGAGGTAAATATATTAGCAGAATGTTTATGGAACCAGTAAAGAATTACTCGAGAAACATTCAGTAGCAACAAGGCAAAATAGAATCTTGAAATGAAATTCAGAAACTACAAGCAGAAAGCAACGAGTCAATCAAGAAAATTGGACCCCAAATAAAATAAACAACATCAACCATCAAAACCATCATCATTCAAGAATGCAAATCCCACCAAAATTCTTTCTAAAATAAGGAAAGGAACAAGACTATAAAATAAACAAATGGGCCAGTGAAAGAAGCAAACATACCTATGGAGGACGCAAGAACAGATGAGATATCTGAGAACACGTGAGGTGGGTTCTCTTTTAGAGTGTGGAAAATGGGTTTGGTCTTACTGTTACAATAAAATTAATTTCCCGTATTCCACCATTGCCACTGGGTTGTGAGAGTACAAAAGACTAATTTCAGAGTATCAATAACATTTCCCCTGAATCTTTAAACAGAATCAGATGAAGGGATGAAAAGACGTAATAATTTAAAGTACCTATGCATCATCTAGCACTCAGTCCCCCTCAAAACCATGCCTCAGTAACATGCATTCAAAAGGGGGCTTTGATCAAGAGAGGCTTATTTGCATTTACCTTGTTTGTGGTTAAAGCTTTCGAATATAGGGAGGTTTTTATCCTTGCCAAAATACATTTTGCATGCTATTTTTTTTTTTCATTTAAGATTTTTTTACGTTATGTTAGGATTTATTTTGTCAATATAATTTTTGTTTTTCAAATTGAAAACGTACTTGTTTTGACATATTTTTGTGGAAATATTTTCAAAAAAATAATCATATTTTTAATCTCTACGCTATAATTTTTAAAGTTTACACCCATGTTTTCAAAATCGAATTCAACCGACTAATTCAATCGATCCAACTAGAAACTTGATTTCGGTTCGATTTAATTAGGCACATAAAATTGTTTAACCGGTCAAAACTCGATCAAAGTAGCCAAAATCAATTTGACTGGTTTTCATCTTTCTTTTTTTTTTTCAAATTTAAATTTGATATTTTATTATATTTATGTGGCTATTTGAATTTTGTATTTTGTTATATTTTTTTAAATAATTATTTATCTTTTTTTTATATTTAAAATGTATTACATAACAATTAGTTTATAATATTATTATTTTATATAATATAATAAAAAAATATGATCAATTTTTATTAGATCGATCCGACCAATGATTAAACCGATCCGACAGGTTGAACCGCTAATCAATAGAAAGAGCGATTTAATTATCAATCTAATTATGAAAACACTTATTTATACCTACTATTAAAAGGCCAACACGGTGTTTTCAAAAATCACTCTATATTTTATAGTTGAAATGAGTATTAAATATACTTTTCCAAAATATAGTATTCAATCAACCTATCAACTTAATTGATCAAATTTTACACTCGTCCTAAATACATTTTCATTTCTACACAATCCTAATAAACCTTCTCAAAATAATTTCAAAAAATATTTCTCAAAAATGATAATAGAATAGAGCCTTAAAGTTTTATTTAAAGACCAACATTTCATAATCTAATATGTATGGATATGCATATATATATATATATATGTGTGTGTGTGTGTGTGTGTGTGTTGGAAAATAATCTAAGATTTTTATAAAATTTGATTGACAGTCATTTTTAAAATGAAAATATGAAAAGATTTAAAATCATAAACTAAGTGTTTTTGAAATTCTCTTCAGTTGTATACAAAATATTGTATTACTTTAGTGCATGATAAATAAGTTAATTTACATTCACCTCTATTAAAATTTGAATTTTTTAACAAAACCCTTCTTGGAGGCAGATCTCCCCACTATTAAATACCAAAAAATCCCACACTTAATATATAAGAAAACAATAGATCAGAAAAATGAATAGAGAGTTGTTTATTACAATAAAATTTTAACAAAGTGAGAAATAAAATTAAAACTTTGAAACCTTCTTTAATTGTACACAAAACATAGTAGTTTAAAGTAATAGGCGATTATAGTTTTTAAAACAAAATGTGAGAAAAAAATTATTTTAAGGTCATCTTCAACAATATACATAATATTGATTAGAATTAAAAGTAAGACCAAGTTGAAATGTAACTTGTTTAATAATTGAAGAGAATATACTAATCTTCAACAATATACAGAAATATTGATTAGAATTAAAAGTGAGATCAAGTTGAAATTTATTTGATTTAATAATTGAAGAGAATATACTAATTTTAATTTGAAAAAATAATGCATATAATAAAAAATGCTTATTTATTTTAAATATAGAAAATCTCAAAATTGAAGTGTATACCATATATGTTATAATAGAGGATTTTTTTTTTCTAAATTTGAATCCTGAAATATAGAGAACGAGGAAAATGGCAACATTCGAGCCCTTTACCTCATCTATAAGAGATAATATCAAGTACTACCATATTTATTATTGAAATATAAGATATATATTAACTTTCATATGTTTAAAATAGAGTATATCATCTATATAGTTCCTGAACTTTTATAAGTGTGTCAATTTTGTCCTAAATTTCAAAATGTGCCAATACATATTTAAATAGAAAAATGGCCTGTTAATTGCTGACTTGCCAGTGTATGTCATTTTTAAGGAACAAACTTGTCAAAACTTGTTCCAACTTTAAAATTTCACCTAATAATAAAACTTTAAAATAGTCCCTAAAGTTTTAAAATAGTTCCACTTTAGTCCTTCATATTTTAAGGACATGACCTCAAGAACTATGAATTCCAAAAGCCAAAACTTTAGGAGATGTAAATGCAAATATTCCTTAAGTGTAAGGGTCTTTGTTTTAATCTTGGTCCAATTTTAGAAAAATACAGAAAATTACCTTCTCTATTCATAATCTAATTTGAAATTTTGGTCTCATTTAATCAATTTTCAATATCATACAATATTGGTAACCACTATTTAGTTGGACAATATATTGCCTCATTGAAAAATAAATGGGAACTTCTACTGGGAGATAATTATGTCCACATGATTGTAATTGAATTTTGCCATAACATTTATAATTCTCAATAAAAAATTTACTTTAAATGTCCTTGAGGAACTTCCTTGTCAATTTTTGCAACATAAAATAATTAATTTGCAATTAGTTCCTCTCTCACAGCACACACAAAGCATATGATGACGGGTGAATTGCATAGGCCGTTCTTGTATAATATCTTCTTATGTTATTCTTACAATCAAAAAGAGAAAAAAAAATAATTATTCAAATCTATTATCTAATAATTGATGAGGAGTTGTTGTCAAATCCCTTTTTAATACTTGTCAAATAGTTTAATTGATACATGCCAATGAGCATAACTAGTATCTTAATTGACCGATTGGTCGAATAGATTTGTTTTTACCATCGAAGGTTTGGTACAAGTCAAAATGAAGAAACAACTCTTTTTTTTTTTATGCATGAAGAAGATTTCAAGAAGATGAAAAGACTATACAATATACAGCATTGTTACCAAATCTACTTGTGCACAAAAAAGGTGTTGAAAACACCACCAATGGGGGCATCTAGAAGAAGTTATTACTTTAGGTAAGATGAGACACATAACCTTGCTTTATATTTATTTGTCATGATGCATAAACTTGATTTAATTGCTGGCATAATTATTGAGTTTTTGCTATTTCTTGTAATTTTATTTTAATATTTTATTATGATTATTATTAATATTTTTAAATCTATTGAGAGTTGGCTAGATCTGGTAATTTATATATTTTGTGCTCTTAAAATTATTAATTGAATATTATCTTATTGAATAATTGTTAATATTTTTCTTTCCATTTTGGCTTGCATCAAGTCAAACATGCCCAACTACTATATTTTCTTATCTGATAAAGACAATAATATTTATCAAATTTGTAACTCCTAACTAGTAAAAATATTTGATAAGATTGTAGGCAAGACCAATATTACTTTGGTCTTTACCTTTTATTCCTTAGAGGAGGGAAAGATGAATGGAAGAATTTTTTTATTCCAAATTTAATAAGAGCTTATGATTTGCACATCCATCCTTAAATTGCCTATAGTCTCAGTTACATGATTCTCCATGCAATTATATGTTTAGACATTATTAATATATTATCTTTATACAATTTAACTTTACAAGCTACATATTGAAGTCAGATAGAACCAAATCACGAGAAAATTCATTTGAAAAGTATGCATTCCCTAGAGAAATAGGAAACAGATTTTCAACATCCGAAAGCCGAAAGTCCCCTAAAAATATGATTGATGAGATTGGATGGTAATTTACATACCTGTCAAGAAAGATGCAAAACTAAAATGACCAATCAATGACTAAACATCTACTGAAGATTTAGGTGTATGAGCGAGTTGAAAGAGGAATACTATTTGGATAGTAGGGGGCACAAATGCCAAACAAATGTCATAAGGATAAGATAGTGAAAGAAAGAAAATACAAGGAGAGATAAAAGAGCTCATAGCTATTAGCCATTGAACTCATCAACTTAAGGAAGAGCAACCTATATCAAGTTGTAACAACTTCCAATTAATGCAAAAATAGCCAATTAGATAACCAACATGAGGGTACTATTGGCTACAGTCAAGCACATCCTACAATGATCAAGGGGCCATTTCGTTATTTCATCGCTCAGAGCAAGGTGCCATAGCATGTTCGCTCATGAATCTCCATCACTTGTTTTGATGAAATATATTGAAATTTATATTATATCGATATTGTAATGTACATATGTTTTATGTATCAACCACGTAAATTTTGGTTTGATGGAGCGAATCCTCATTATTAATGGAATGCAAATGACTCTGGGTTGATGAGAAGATCTAAACTTGATTATTAGGAATACCAACTTTACAATTTTGATATTCCAAAAATATATGAGCCTTTTAGAATAAAGGCATGTTTAAAAGTTTATCTTGTTCTTTTGTCTTCTAAAGAGCCTTGGGACAACATATACTATTGAAACTCACGACCCTCAACAACCACTTCTAAATTGTCCTGCAAACATTTCTGAAAATTTTAAGTAGTGAGCATACTTGAAGCCGAGAATAACTTTATACCTTTTAAAAACAAGAATTCCATAAAATGTTTAAAGCAAACAAAGAGAAAGATATTAGTATGAAATAGAAAATAGTATTTTAGAAGATGCTAAAAAATACCTATTTCATCCACTTAGCCAAACTATCATTAAATATGAGAAAAATTAGTCTTTAGAGTCGGGGTAGGCTCCTTATCAGACAAATACACCAAGCCCATATTCATGCTTCTTAATACAAGCTTGACAGCCTCTCCACTTGTGAAAATAACCAATTTCCTGTGTATAATCTTATGCTTTAACAAATCCCCAAGCAATAAAGAAGTTAAATCTATAAAACTGTAGTCAGCATCAATCAAGTGCCACCCTGCAGTGGGCAAGCACATGATATATGCATGTAAATGCTGGTATATCTGAAGGTCTGTTTCATATGTACTCATGATCATCACTTACAATAAACAATAAAGTTTAGAGGTGTCAAAAGACCATAATACCAGTCACTCATATGTACTCATGATCATCACTTACAATAAACAATAAAGTTTAGAGGTGTCAAAAGACCATAATACCAGTCACCTAGCAATCATGCTCAAAAAGATCATTGCTGTAAACTTCTAAAGCAGAAAACTTTCAATAAAATACGAGTTATATACAAGAAGTTCTAGCAACATATAGTGAAATACGCAAGATTTTGCCCATAAACGATGTCGTGACAACAAATTATCAAAGCTATGTTTGGTTTCATTTTCATTTTTGCATTTTTCATTCTCCAGAAACGAAAACGAGTTGCCTCTTACATTTTTCGGGAATGATATTTTCATTTCCCCATAATACCAATCATTCATTACAATATTTCAATAATCCTATACCCTACTATACCCCTACTAACTACAACAAAACAACAACAAAATATTAACAAAGACCATCTATAATTGAAAATGTCTCCCATTAACCACAACAAAACAACATTGACAAGACATCTGCAGTTGAAAATATCTCCCAAAATACATCACATTATTTTTCCTAACAAAACATCCAAACACATTTTCAATTTCTACACTTGGTCCAACCCCATTACCAAAATACATTCTCCCTAAACAATCTCCCCGAAACGGCCGAAAATGAAACCAAACATGTTGCAAATGTTTTTCCTAAGAATGATATGTACAAGAAGGCAGAACTTTGGAACATTTTTGTGCCCTAATCCATGCATAAGGAGTTTGAGTAGAGGTTTTATCTAGAGAATCGTCGCATACCTCAGAACCAACCAACTTCTGAATCTGCAGAAGCTTCTTTGGCTTCCCCCTTTACATATTTCTGTAACCTCCCTATGTGATAGGAAACACTCATCCGATTTCCCTTTAAGTTCATGCTCCAACTCCATTTTCTATCTTTTAGAGAAGTAAAATCGCCTTTGAGTTGATTTGGCACTAGATAATGCTGACATGTGAGTGTCTTTTCGCTCCTGAGAATAAAGATCTATTAGATGAATTCTTTTAACTAGAAAAGCGTAATCTTTACATAACAAATCCAAAGGGCCTAAGGTGTTGTGCAGTATAACCAACATTCGTTCTTTGCATTTATAATTCTAGAGTTTTATGAAAGAATTATTCATATATCTTA
>JAGSPU010000091.1:0-49365 GCA_019321725.1 Paulownia fortunei | reverse complement strand
AGTTTGAAGCTATCTACCATTTTACTCTCCCACTTTGAAGGAATGAAGCGTCTTTTTGGTTCTGGTGCATTAGACAGTGGATGCTTAGCACCGTCCCAAGCAAACCAATCAACATAAGGCTGCAGGGAAGACACAGATTATTAGAAGTTCACAAGTGAGATTTGCAATATTATAATAATAGAACAGTGGAAGATCAAAATGAAGATAGCACGCACAGCATATGGATCAAAATCAGCATGAGGTGCCTTTCCTTTCAGTAGTCTGCGAACAAGTTTGGTCTCTTCTTTTGTCAACTCCACTTCCTCATCGTTATACTCATCATATATCTTACGCCTAAACACAACAGATAACAATATGAAATTAATCATCACAAAGCATCTTGTTAAAAATGTAGTGTATGCTTGGCATACATAGTTCAGGCATATATAATAGGAACAAGAACTCAAACAGATAACTATTTAGTTATTAACTCACCAATTCTTTGAGTCATCAACACTTGCAAGAAAAGAATCCAGCTTACTCTGTCTTTCCTTTTTCTTGATCTTCTTCCCAGCTAAATCATATCCAATATGTTCCTCATCCTTGTACCATTTTAGAGGAACATCTCCAATGGTGTTACGAGGTGCAACCTGATTTTGCCCCAAAAAGAGAAAATCAACTACAGTTCAGCAAGTAAAACTGATAAATAAGGCAGTTTTGCGCAGATATCACTCTATATGATCTCAATAATCATGCAATGAAGCTAAGTAGCAAATAGTCAAGTAATATATGAAGCTGCAACTAGATTATTTTGTTTGGCAGAAACATGGAAGACCTTTGTATAATAGGTAAATCCAAGCTAATACTCTTCCACCTTAAAATGTACATAATATCTTCTTGTTAACTAACTATAGGCAGGTAGGGGGTAAATTTTCCAGTCCATTATAATTTATCTTAGGTCATTCAGGATATAAAAGTAATACCACTAGGAACCTAAAACAGGAACATGAAACAGACCTCATCTTCAGATGAATCACTCTCCTCAACCACTTCACGGGAGTCGTCGCTTTCACCATGGCTGTCTTCGCCATGATAATTATCATTATCATCACCTTCGCTGACACTGTCTCCACTCGAATGGTCATTATCATCATTACTAGCACCAGTAGGATTATCACCATCACTTGATTGAACAACATCCTGCCACAATAAAAATCAGATTAATCTAAGAAATAAAGAAATGTATAATTGTGCTGATGCAATGAACAGAGCATATGAGTTTCTCAGAACTACAGAAATAATTAGAAAATCCTATCACCCAAACACCTGTCATATTCTTGCAGCATAACAAATAGCCACAAATATAAACTAATATACAATTTATGATAACCTAATTCCTCAAACTAACTAGCATAAAAAGATCACTCTTTGAAGATATATCCATGTAAAATTGTAAGTTTAGAAAAGTTTAAGACTAAACAGGGAAGCAAAAAATAATTATGACCATATGAAGTTCAAACTAGAGACACTTTGAGCGTACAAGGTGCAATATTGGTAGTTCGTCGAGTCAGACTTGTCAGTGTTAAAAAAAAAAAAAAAGGAGAGCAGAAGACAAAGAAAGTAGAGTGAAAAATATCCAAACATAGGAGGATGTAAGAGAGAAAAGTGAGAGCAATCCAAGTAAAACATGGGGAAGGGAAAAAGGAATACAGAGGTGCAGAAGATAAAACCAATGGTACAGACTAATTATTGTATTTCTTAATTCTTAAATATGTATTTATGACTAGAGAATAGAAGAATTTACAGGGAATCTATTAAATCCTGGATTACCCAAAGGCCCTTAGCCAAAAGAACATTAGGATGCCACCAACATTAAATTGAAGAAAGCAACAAACTGAAGTAATAATATCCAAAATATTAAGCTAACAACAAAGGATTTAAAGATTAAACTCAATACGTGTGTATACATATTCATGAGTGTGTGAATGAGTGAAAACAAGTAGACAAACTTCAGTTTGTGCGTACATGCAATGAGGGTTCTTCCAAAAGGAATACCAAATAATGTGCCAAATTTCTTAAAGTCCACAGCAGAAGGAACACCACAGAGTTACAGGAACTGAATGTTTTCAGTCAGGGGGGTCAAAATGTTCAAATGTGTGATTGTTGGATTATGTTGACCCATATTTGTATGCAGTCTGAATCGAATCAAAACAACAACACAGCTGTATCTTTTCATATTTAAAATTCAGGATCCAACATTAGGAATTTAAGCATAATGGCAATACCGATGTTTGCATGATGGAGAAAAAAATACAAATCCAAACTGAGAATTATCATGTACCTCATCATCGGAGAGTTTACTTTGCTCAGATCCGGATTCACTTATTGAGCCACCGTCCTCAGATAGACTCTACAGAAAATACAAAAAAAAAAAAAAAAGATAAAATCAATGAATTTGATTCTTGTTTATCCATACTAACACACTTTTCACCTTGATTTCATACTACTTCCCGTTTAAAGAAAGGAAATATTAATTTCAGTACTTCACGTTTAAAGAAAGGAAATATTAATTTCAGTAGCTGGTTCAACAATTCTAGACTAAATTTTCTGACCTTTCTATAAACTGGACTTCACAAATAAAATTAGGAGTAAATATTTAACAAAGGTTTGTCCTTTCATATGCATATTGAAAGATACATCAAAAATTGAACCCTGTCGTGCTGACACTCAAAATTTCAAGCAGATAATCTCCTGCAAACTAAATATCTTGGAAAGCTTTTTCCTTTCATTAACAAATCAATAGAAACATCAACAGAGCCAAACCTCACTGAGAAGTTCAAGTTAACGGCAAAAAATTGAACCATATAATTAACCAGAAAAAATCTTAAAAACTGAAAAACCAATTAAAGATTACACAATACTTCGTCATCACTATCTTCGGAGCCCGAAACAAACGGCGAATCTTGGGAACTGTCGTCTGCTGTCTCTGCTTCTTCAATTCTTTTCAGAGTTTCTTCCATGTTTTTCGCTTTCAATTTTTGCACGTTTTTCTTGCCCTTTTCATTCTTGGGCTTGTCGGAGCCGTTTTCCTTCCGCGGCTTCGTTCTCATTCTGCGTGTTTGAGTGCGTGATGTGTGAATGAAGAAAAGAAGGAAGGGTTTTATTCGTGGGGTTTTAGGGGATGAGGTTTTCAGCGATTTATGTAAAATCGCCTTTTCAGATTCGTTGAAGTTTGTTCATTATGGGCTTGTTTAGGCAATTTAACTCACAGTTGGGTTGGCCCAATCTTCATCCGCGGCCCATACACTTTTGCTTGGGCTTCTGTAAATTATATATATTTTGTGCAAATATGAAATTTAAATATTAGTAAAGACTTGAATAATATTATTAAAGAAGCTCACTTAGTGGGAAAAATATTAGTAATTACTATATAAAAAAAAATTCCTATAGTTTTGGTGAGATTTTAGTCATGAGTTTCTAAGTGTAATCAATCCTCATCGTTAAAACTCTATTTTTTGTTTCGAGTCCAATCTTGTTGAATTGAGAGAAATAAAAAAATAAAAAATACTACCCAAAACTTAATTTCATAGATTTAATGAAGAAATCCCACTGTCCATTGTAGGGACACTTAATTGATTAACTAAGTCAATGCTTTACTATATTTTTGTAAAATATATTTATTTTACTGTATTTTCTAAGTTATTATATTTACAATATTTTATTAAAAACCCCTTAAATATTTGTCAAAGTTTTCCTCCATTACGCTAAATGTAGATTAATTTGGATTTTACCAACTATTTTCAATTTGTTACTGTACTCCACATTATTTGTAATAGAAATGTGTAATATTTTTTATATTAGATATACCAATCCATGATACGCGCGCAAAATGATGATTGTGATGTGGAGAAAATTATTGCAATTATCTTTATGCACGTATCGTGACTTGAGATGATATGTCATATGTTATGGAAATTTTGATTTGATGTTATTGAATATTGAAATCACATAAATTGAGAATGGAATTTGGGGAAGTAAAATAAAGTAAGAGGGACGGAAGAGCAGAAAGTGTTTAATTGAGAAAGCCTCACAAAATTATGTTAGTGCCAACTTAATTATAATGAGAAAATTAAGAAAGGTGGAGGAATTTTCTTGTTGTTGTTCAACATTTTATCTCCGAAAAAATTTAGTAATAATTAAAACTTATTTAAATAAATATAATAAAATTTATATAATAAATTTTAAATCATTAAATTGCCAAATCAATTATGGAGACACAAGCTCAAAACCACTTAACCAATATATAATATGATCAATTAGGCGTCATACAACTTTATAAATGATTTTTTATGATGATTAATACAAATAACAAAAAAAAATTATAAATGAATAAGTAAATTATCGCAGACAAACATGTTTAAACTCAACTATTCATAAAATGAGTAATTCATTTGTCTTTTAAATATGAAAGCACATTATAAATGTAAATCACTCGTTGCCATAAATACTTAAATTTACGTTCGCCGTGTAATTTGTTGGATCTAACCAAATCGATTTGACCTATACTTGTTCCTCGATGCTGGCTAACATTCTTGAAACAATTTATTACATAAGAAACTTACTTGAATTGGTACATTGTCCGTTAAAACCAAAACCAAAGTAAGTAGACGTACATAGTTTTGAAATTTTGATTATTTTAAAAATTATATTAGAAAGTAATTAAGCTTGATAGACTCATTGTCCGTATTAACATAAATATTATTACAAAATAATTATATAATTCCCATTGGAAATTCTGCTAGAAATTGTATACTTTTTTAGATAGATTGGGCTAGAAAAGATCGAGTTTAGATATCCTTGAGCTTGCCCCACATGCATAGTGGGCTTGATAACTATAATAAGTGGGCTCAAACTCAATTAAATATGGGCCCTAGTTAGTCAATTAAAGTAAATAGCCTTTGATTGAGACCAGCCCCATTTAAACAAATGCTGCCCAGCCCGAGAACAATTTTACAACCAACAAAGGGCCTAATAAAATCCAGAAAAAATACTAAAAAACCCTTAAAATAAAAAAATTTACATCTTAAAAACTAATGAAATTATTTTTCAGCCCAAAAAGCCATTTTCACCAACTTTTCATACCAAAGAGCTCAATATTAATTTTTATTTTAATTTTGGATGAAGTTACCCTTCAATTTATTATATTAAGAAATGTTTTTGTTGATATTTAAAAGATTAGTTTTCTTTTAAATGTATTCATTTATTTGTAATAAAAATTTGAAAAACTTAACTTAATAAATTTTTAAATTTTAATCTTTTTGTTTAGTTCATTCAATTTTAATAATTTAATTGTCTCCACTATAATTTACATATCTAAAATATTTTTTCTCTAAAACTTTAAGTTATTAAAATTAAAATCATCAATGATAAATATCAATTTGGACAACCTAAAAAAAGTTCAATTAAAAAAATCAACTCATTAAATTTGTTAATCTAAAAAGCCCAATGGTAATTTAATTAGAAAAATTAACGGTTGGATTTTTATTTATTTTTTGGAATGAAAAGCTGATCGAATGGATATTTTGGATTGACAGTATTTTGATTGATTTTTTCAGATATAAAAATTTATTTAAGAAATTTTAGTAATTTTATCTAAAATCTAATACAAAATGTAAATAGGTTGTAGTATAGGTTAAAATACATGAATATATACAAATATATATTAAGTCATCATTAAAATACTAATTATTTAACCATATTAAAGCATGAATTGGTAACATAAGAAATTATATAAATATCAATTGACTATCTATTGGAAAAATATAATAAGTGTGATTTTGTATAATAAAATAAAGACCATAAAGTTTAATAGCATTTTGTCTAATAGTTAGCTACAATTTATTTTTATAGTGATTAGGGCCCTTCGGTAACGATTATGTCTGTGGAAGCTACTTCTGAGACAATCTTATGATGGTTATGATCTTTTTGAAAATATATTTTTTTAGTAAAAAAAAATATCCAGTAAAGAGATTATAACTATTATTAAATAATGTTTCAGAAGTAGCTTTCACAATCGTAGGATATCATCACGACTGCAATCACTCGAGTGAATAAAAGAATCACCATTCTTTACCTTTCACTAAGGGCAAAACTTATCAACTGGATAAGTGGTCATGCTTCCATATTAAAGATTCCTAATATCAAGCCAAAGAGCACCAGAGCCTCTAATGCTACAGTGAAGGTCCAAACCCTCACATTTCTCTAATGAGCCAAGCTCAAAAGGGAGAGTCCTAGGCTTAGGTAAAGGTTTGGACCCCTTGGTAGAATGAGGAAGAAGTAGTCTCTTAAATGATAGACCAAACAATTGCTATCTAGGGGCTAATCCATTCGAGTATTTTGATGTTTGTTTCTGGGTAGCCTGGGCCAAGATCTTAGCCTTGTCTATCTTCTTTGTCTTCTCAACCTCCATGCCCCTCCATGCCTATACAAAAAGGGATAAAGATGTTTGTCAATATTAATGATACATGTAAATGTAAGAAAGAGTAAGAAAAGTATATAGATACAAAATGGAGTAAGAAAAGTATAAAGGCACACTAAGGTCTACAATTATTGACTGGTGAGAATGATTCAATATTATTTTCTTTTAAAAAAGAAATAGGAGACCAAAATTTTAATTTTTTGGCAACCATCAATAATTATAAATAATATTGAATAACTTCTATGTTTAAAAATAACTTTGCAAAAAATGAAAGTTTCTCAAATGAATATTTTAAAATAAAAAAATATAAATTAAATTGTATCTTCTTGAATAATTAAAAAGAATATGCTAATTTGGATATGAGAGAATAATAAATATCAATGAAAGAAATAAAGTTTTTGAAATGCATAAATGATTAGAATTAAGTAAAAGATCAAAATCAAAGATCAGGTATATTTACTAAAGGAAATAATATAAATTAATTTTTATATGTTTTAAACATTTGTCATTTTGAAAATACTAAGTGAGGGTCGTCTTTTAAAATGCATAATCATGAAAAGTATGTTAGACCAAAATCTAAATCATGAAGTTTAATAACATACTTAATTTTGTATTAATATTATGAAAAAATGCATCTAAAAATAACTCATTTTGATTTTCTTTTCGAAAAGTGTACGTTTTATTATTAAAGATGTCATTTGCAATTAAACTTGAGTTTTTTATTTTCTTATAAAAATTGCATAGTTGTAAATTTGTGAATCATGTATAATTATAAAATTCTAATTATTCTTTATATCTAAAAATTGATATTTACTCTTTATGTCGTTGGAGAGACTTTAAAATTTAAAATTTGATCATATTTATTTATTTTTTATAAAATTATTTACAACAAAAGATAGCTACCAATTAGTTTTTCAAAAGTTATACCATTTTTTAAAAATTTAAAAAAATAAAGAGATATGGTGCTTTAATCCTTAAATAAATTTCTTTTAGAATTTTTTATCAAACAAAGGGACGTGATTGTCAAAGATTCAAACCTCAAAGTGCAAATAACCCCTTAAACTTACTATGCAGGATTTAACATAGTAAAATTTAAGGCTAAATTTGTTAAATGAATTTTACCGTGAATGGCATATTGGTATCTGAATTAATATATAGTTTAAGAAATACCTAAGTTTTGTTGTAAATGTCAAATTATTACATATTAAATGAAATTCTTTTAGTTTTTCTTCTTACAATAGGTCACTTTTAGACTTTATCCAATTTTAATTCTTATTTCTATTTTTTTTATATTTTATTTTGTTAAATTAGATTATCTTGTTACCTAAATTTTATCATAAATGTCAATTAATACTTAGTTTTTATAATATTAATGTCGAATTTTATCATAAAAATTGATACATATCGAATTTTATCATAAATGTCGAATTGATACATATTGAGTAAAATATTTTAGTTCTTCATCTAAATTTCTTACAATGACATTCCTACAATTTTATTCAACTTACTTTTAATTTTTTTTATGTTATGTTTCATTTGGTTAAGTCAAATCTATTGATAACATAGATTTAAGATTTTCTAACAATATACTTCATTTATATAAGTAAAAAGTTAATAATAGAATATAAGAGATTGATATCATAATATGCTTTGAAAAGGAATATTAATTTTGAAACTAAATTTTATGAAGTGCAACATAAAAGTAAGATTTGTAAATATCCTATTAACTCTTTATTTAGAGTTTAAAAGTGATATTTTTTGCTGAAACAAATTTGTTTACTCTTTCTTTTTCTTCTTCTTCTGTTTTCAAACTTTTTTGGACTTTTCATTCTAATGATAAGGCCTAATTAAAATAAAATATGCCAAGAAAATA
Organism: Paulownia fortunei; assembly: GCA_019321725.1. Taxonomy (NCBI): domain Eukaryota; kingdom Viridiplantae; phylum Streptophyta; class Magnoliopsida; order Lamiales; family Paulowniaceae; genus Paulownia; species Paulownia fortunei. The sequence continues at coordinate 41,035 of JAGSPU010000091.1, read as the reverse complement.
TAATAAAAATATAATAAATAATTCTCTTGTCCTCTCTACTCTTTTTCTTAAACTCTCACATTAAAAATTAATTTTCTAAGTCTGTTTCAATTTTTAATTTTTTATTTGAGCATAATCATTTAATTTTTTTAATATGTTTATTATTATTTAATCTTAATGTTATATTGTCATAATTATTGAATTTATTTAATAGAAAGAATATATCATGAAAATATTACTAAATGATAATTGAATGTAAATTAGGATGTAAAAGATTAAAGTATATATCCATCATTACAAAAAAAATAGATAAAGATTAGTAAAAAACCTTAGATACCAAAAAAATGAGTGTGAATAACAAAAAAATCTTATACCAATTACTTTTGATTTAGAATCAAAACTTTAGAATTAATTTTTTTTTATACTGTAAATTCATATTTCTTTCTTATCTAGAATTATAATAGAAATTTATCAAATGTAGAGAAAATATCATAAATTTAATATGCAGTTGTGCATAATACTCAACTTTAAACGATCATTTTCTCATACAATTTCTCTATATATGCTTATGAGATATGGTTAGAAAGCTTTAAAAATCTAGTTTAATATGAAACTGTATTTATTTGAAAACTCAAAGTATTCAAAGAGTTGTGATAGAAAAAAATTGAATTAAGTTTTTGAAAAAAAATTAAGGATACAAAAAGAACTTGAAATTATGTTCAAATTATATTATTAAAAATAATTAAAGTTCAATTATACCCTCTTTTTTTACTATTTAATACTTATTCATTAAGGTTATATTAGGTATCTCAAAATTTTCAACAAACCTTTTTAATGATTCACACTTTTATAGATAGTATAGATATAGACTAGCAACTGCATCTATTTGAGGTTCTTTGTCTTACATCAATCCTACTCTCTTTCTAAGAGAAGGAAAAAGGAGTCAGAGTACATTAAAATCTATCAACTAAGAGAATTTGGTTTCTAATCATTAAAGAGGGTTAAAAATAAAGACAACTAGTTAAGAAAAGTCCTCAAAGGAAAAAGTTAAGTCCAATAAAGTTCAATAATTTGGATTCAATGGTAATGACCAAAAAAAATTCCAATTAGTTAACAGTTCCTTAATTAGTTCATAACCACATCATAATTAATAATAATTGCATTAAGATCACTAGAAAGAAGATTAGCATATATAAAGATCACCAATATTACAATATTAATACAAAATATTTCATCACTCTATTGGGAGTTAATGTTGTATCACAATTTCATTCTCCTACAATTACCAAAGTGAACTTTCATTGCTTTCCCTTGTCATATCTATTTTAGCAAGCACATGCCAGCTTATTCTATATCAGCATCTCCGACAGAAGAAATTACTATGTTCAAACTCTAATACATCATATCCTAAGGTTTTCAATTACAAAATTAAATTTAGACATCAAATATAAGAAATATAGATGCATTATTCATTTTCGATTTGAAAAGAAAAATGGGTGAGATTATGAAAAGAAGGATTCTAACACTAAAGCTTCGAATTTGTGATACGTCCGATTAATAGGCTAAGGGCAAAAGCGTCTTTCCAGCCATTTAATAAATTAATCCTAATGTTACGAGGACGAAATTAAGGGAAGTTACTGTGGCATCCTTGTAGAACTTCATGAAGTACATCTCCCACCAATGTAGTACAATCGTTTATGGGAATTTCACACACTTAGGGCGTAGTACAAGTCATTTCCTACCGTTCCTCTACTGAGGTATATTCATTTTCACTACTCTCAATACTTTTCTCTCAGTAGCTTATCAACCTTTTGAGTATTATGCTGACAAAAGCGTTGGAGAGTTTTACTGGAAAACCTCCCAGCTCCTCTAACATTTGTTCGTATTGCAAGCTACTCCTCAGGAAGGATTTGACGTCCTACTCCTTTAGCCCAGTTTTACATCACATCATTTTGAATGCTTAAGAGGATAGGCATGCACTTTAGAACCTAGAATAAGTTAAAGTTATTATTTCAAATTTAGTTTACGTTTTTGTTACTTAATTAGATTTTGGGTCATATTAAATGATTTCTTGCCATTTAACCTCATGAAGAGTATGTTAAGAATTTCATGTTTGCATGTATTGTGTATGTCTATGTTAGCAAGTCATATCTTGAGTCCCTCCATGCTTTAGAGTAGTATTATGAGTTATAACTTGAGCAATAATAGGATTGTCTTTATTTTCTTTCATAGAATCTAATTCCCATGTGGAGTAGAAACTCTCATGGAGTCGATAAAAGTCACGAAATTTTGATGACGAATAGAATTCATGTTGAATACAACAACATGAAACAATCTAGCATTGGAGGATTTTGTTAGCAATTCCTAAGTTTCTCATTATCTTGTTCATCCTTTGCTCTTCTCTTTTAGCTTTAGACACACCTCAAAAGCGTCTAAAGCAATTATTCATCCATATCAGCTAATAATAGACATTCTTATACAAATAAAATGTGCATCTTAATGGACCATGTAGTGCATAGATATACCAAATGAATGAGAAAATTCATAACTTACAATCTTACTAACTTTAGTAGGCAGGATCAAGAACTCACAAAACGTATTCCATGTAAAACAGTGTCTGATTCTCTTGGCGTTAGATTCTGCAAAAACCAGAGACAACTGAAAACTATAACACCAAAAAAGTAATACTATTAAGTAAGAAGGCACGGATAAGAAAAACACAGTTAGATAAAATAAAATAAAAAACCCACAAAAAAGAAGAAGAATAAACACCTTCAAAAATCAAAGGGAAATTCATATTCTGAAAATTAGAAACCATGACTTGCACCTGAGCAGAAGATCGGCAAGAAAAGGGTTTCTTCTCCAGTAATTGGGCATCAAAATTCTTGATCAGAACAGACCCTAGAAGGAAAAAGGAGTTTTTGATAGAATTTTTGGGTTATCAACCAAAATCTAGAAGTAAAGAAAACCCAAAGGAACGTGTGTTTTGATCTTTCTCAGGGGGGCATGGGGAACAAATAACAGAGATCATCATCTTGAATTACTGTTTGTTTCTCCAAATAATCAAACTCTAATAGTGGTTTTCAATTGCAGTCTCCTAAACTTCAGCATCTCTTAAACTACTAGGTATTAATTTGCAAACTTTGAATTCATGATTAATAATAATAATAGTAGTAGTAGTAGTAACAACAATAATAATTCGAAAGAAAAAAAGAAGATGACATTGATCCTATTTTCTTATTTTTCAGTGTGAGTTTTCAAAATTGGCACAATTTTTTGTTGGATAAATGTGAAATGAAGTACTGCAGACATTATGTACTTGCTAATACCATTTTTATTTACGTATTGAACAAAAACAAAACACAAATTTTAAAAATTAGTTATATCAAATGTTTATTTAATTTCTCAACGGTCACATCTTAAGAATAACAAACTTATAGAAAGAACACCATAATCTATCATGATAAAAAAAAACTACTTTTGTGGAAAATGATTTATGAGTTTCTCTTGTTATTCATATTTTCCCTAAATGCTAATCAAGTATGTATATGATACATCAGATAAGAATTAAATGAGTTCAAGACACATACATACACATATATGTATATATCAGAATTTGGATCGCCACACACAAAAATGACTCTATGATTAATTTTCTTATCGCTATACCATCACAAAATCATATTAACAAAATATGGTCCAGCAAAAATATTAATTTGACTGACATGTTGCCTTTTATTCAGCATCAAAAAACTTGTTTGACAACGTAACAAAAAGAAATGAGATGGTCAAAAATCATAGATGGTCATAAAACTAATACTATATCTTATTCTAGTAATGGCTTTCAATATGTGAATCTTTCACCATAAATCTATAAAACAATTACATAAATTTGAATCTATAATTTGAAATTCAAAAATAAACTTTGTTTGGATTTTCATTTGAACCAACATGGAAAATAAATAAAATGGATACATTATGAGTTCAATGACAGGTAATTATAAACATTGAATGATGTAGTTATTTTTAAAATCGATGAAATCCTCATTCTGGAAATATATGGATAAAATGACTAAGATACTGTAGCTCCTAATATCAAAGTCTCCAACAATGTTAATGGTACTACAATGGGCTCTTTTAGCTACTCTAAGAGCATTGAGGCAAAGAGCTATCTGTCCTCCTGGTTATGAAATGGTTGAGCACAATGTCAGCAAAGCTGAAGCTATGGTGTTCTCAAGGGAATCACTGGTGCCCATAAGGATGAATAGAGAATCAATATCATGTCATTTCTTATTCACCAAAGACACTTTTGCCGTGTGACAGACATAAATTACATAAAATTATGGATGATTCTGTTGATCTTTTAAGAAATCTCTAGAATTAAACTTAAAGTTAATAAGTGTCAACTCAAATTTGTTGGAGAAGTTTCAAAATCAGCCGTGTTGGCATCCACTTTAGGATGTGGCATTTCTTTGAGATAATATAATCTAGATTGGGAACATGAAAGATACAGTATTTTTCTGAAGTTGGCCAATGATGCTAATCATATCTGCCTGGTCAAATCTTCCTACCTATTTGTCACTTGTTTGCAGTTCAAGATCAGAGGCATTTAAACTGGAAAAAACCTTCAAATGAGATTTTCTTGGGGAAGAGTGTGGGGAGGATTTCTAGTATCAGAAAGTTGGATAGAATATGGTATGTTGTACTGTGGTGGACTGGGGATTAGGAGACTAACTGAATTTGATCGACCCCTTCTCCATAAAAACCTTGGCCATTTTCCAAAGAAGAAAATAGGCTTTGGAGAAGGAACATTGGCCTAAACTCTGGTGTACTTCAGGGACAGTGGACTTCCACGGAGATGACAACCTCATGGTTTTACAGTTCGGGGCGATATCAGAAAGGGATAAGAGTAACCTTTACAATTATATTATGTTTGTAATTGGTTGCAGAAATAGAACATAGCAAGAAGAATTTGTAATCATTCTAGGACTGCAGTGCATAAATACAAAAATGTTGGAGACCTAATTAATGGAACAAGTTCTAAATTTGCGTGGAATCCTTCATTTATAGAAACTTTCAATACTGGGAAATGCAGAGTGTCTTGGAAGTACTCTAGAAACTTTATAAAACACAACTGTGAAGAAGTCAAGTCATGACGATACATAGCAAGAAGAGTTGGTAATCTTTTTAAGGCTGCAGGGAATAAAAACAAAAAAGTTGGAGACTCAGTTAATATAACAAGTTCAAAAATTGTATTGAAACCTTCAGTTAGAGGAACTTTCAAGAATGAGAAAATGTACAAGGTATTGGAAGTATTCTATAGACCGTATAACACACATCTGGAAAGAAGTTAAGGTGATATCGTTACATGGACAGAAGCCAAGAAAGGTATAATCGGTAATCCTCCTATCAAGCTACACACAGGCAGCCAAGGATTCATTACATGGAAGCAGATCTGAAAAACCAGCCTACGTAGAAAAGTAGATATCTTTTCAAGGAAAGCTGCAATTGGGAGCCTTTTGACAGGATATTTTATCTTAATGGTTACATGTTGTATGGAAGAGGCAAGGAGACATCAAATCCCTTGCTGTTGCACTTTGAATTGGCTATTGCTTTATGGCCTCTTTGTTTTAATTTGTGTTATACAAATTGAGTAATGCCAAGTGCAGTTAATAGTCTTTTGTTTCTAGGAGCTTATACAGGTTTAGATGTAAAGAGATTGAAGGATTTGCAACATAGCACTTGTATGTCTCTTTTTAAATATTATGGAAGGAAAGGGAAAACTAGTTTTTGTACTGAAAGACAGTTTTTGCATTCTCCCTATTGGAAAAAAATAGCATTATTGGGTTATTGTTTTGCAAAATATACTATAGCAAGTTGAAATGCACTACATAATTAGAAGAAGGCTCCTGAATTGCATATAGAATAGAAGAGGTCTCACGAATTGCACATGGAATTTATAATTCGAGTTTGCATGTGAACTCTTTTTCTTAGTACCTAGAAACTTTAATAACACTAATGAGGATAATGAGAAAATCTTGTAATTATAATGGCAATATGCCCCAAAGGGTAGAGGTATATATGATCCAAGTTAAGTTGAGTTTTAGGTTGCTCAAGCTTGACTTAGTGTCTAAACTGAGCTTAAGAGTTGAAACTCAGCTCTTTTTGTTGAAGCCGAACTTGATTTTGGAGATTTGAGATTCTATTTGGTATTACTAAAATCTACAAGTTGAACTCAAGCTGAGGTTCAAAATTTTCTAGCTCAAAAAATCTTTTAATTTTGGCTCCTTTTTTGCTCAAGCTGATCTTGACCAAGCTTATACTATGTGAGCCCAAGCTATTCGAGCTCATTTAGAGAACCACCAAATGAATCAATACTTGGCTCCATAACTATCCACCGAATGCATAAAGAGTTATATTTAATGCAACTTGTGTTTGTTAAACAAAACGAATGCATAATCATGTCAGCCTATATCCCATTACCTATTACCACAATCTCTTCCTAGAGTATGGAACATATTCATAGGACATCCTGCTTCCAGAAGGGCAAAAATGATGCCTAAAAGTTTAACACAAGAGATCGATGTACTGAGAGGATCAAAAGTATGATCATACTTAAAGTTGCCATGTGATAATGTAAATTTTTGGGGAACAAGTCCATGAATTACAAAGTTGTCAGAAATAAATATGGTATTTATATTGTAAGGGATAGTGCAAAAAAAACAGCCTATAAAACATATGAGATGGCTCATAATAAAAGGACATTTTACAGCACTATATGGGTAGGAAGATTGGAGAGAAATAACTTTTAACTTGTACGGACATAGAGTAGAGCAGATAATAAATGTGATAATCAATGTTGACGAGTGCACTCCTTATGTTTGGTTACATATCTTTTACTTTATAACAGTAGTAGGAGAGAATATTAGGGGCAAAGATTTATTCCATTTTTTTACCCCAACTAACAACTGCATATATTTGAGGTTCTTTATCTTACGTCAATCCTACTCTCTTTCTAAGAGAAGAAAAAGGAGTCAGAGTACATCAAAATCTATCAACTAAGAGAATATGGTTTCTAATGATTAAAGAGGGTTAAAAATAAAGACAACTAGTTAAGGAAAGTCCTTAAATGAAAAAGACAAGTCCAAAAAAGTTCAATAATTTGGATTCAATGGTAACGACCAACAAAAAATTCCAATTACTTACCAGTTCGTTAATTAGTAGATAACCACAGCATGATTAATAAATAATAATCGTATTAAGACGACTAGAAAGAAGATTAGCATATATAAAGATCACCAATATTACAATATTTATTAAAATTATTTCATCACTCTATTTGGAGTTAATGTTGTATCACAATTTCATTCACCTATAATTGTCAAAGTGAACTTTCAATTACTTTCTCTTGTCATGTCTATTTTAGCAGGCACGTCCCACCCAGCTTATTCTATATCAGCATCTCTGACAGAGGAAATTACCAAGTTCAAACTCCAATACATCATATCCTAAGATTTTCAATTACAAAATTAAATTTAAACTCAAATATAAGAAACATAGATATAATATTCATTTTCAATTTGAAAAGAACAATGATTGAGATTATGAAAAGAAGGATTCTAACGCTAAAGCTTCGAATTTGTGATACACCCAATTAACAGGCTAAGGGTAAAAGCGTCTATCCACCCATTTAATAAATTAATCCAATAAAATGATTATCAAAAGGATGGACGAGGATGAAATTAAATGAAGTTACTGTGGTGTCCTTGTAGAACTCCATGAAATACATATCTCACCAACGTAGAAAACCTTTTATGGGAATTCACACACTTAGGGTGTAGTACAAGCCATTTCCTACCGTTCCTCTACTACAAATACCCGGATCCACTCTATAAGTGAGGTATATTCATTTTCACTACTCTCAATATTTTTCTCTCAATAGTTTATCAACCTATTTTGAATATTATACTGACAAGAGCATTGGAGGGCTTTAGCTGAAAATCCTACCAGCTCCTCTAACATTTATTCATGTTGCAAGTTGCTCCTTAGGAAGGATTTGACGTCCTACTCCTTTAGCTCAATTTTACACCGCATCATTTTGAATGCTTAAGAGGAAAGGCATGCACTTAGAACCTAGAATAAGTTATATTTATTATTTTAACGTTAGTTTATGTTTTCGTCATATAATTAGATTTTGGTCATTTAAAATGGTTTCTTGCAATTTAACATCATTAAGAGTAAGTTAAGAATTTCATGTTTACATGTATTGTGTATATCTATGTTAGCAAGTCATATCTTGAGTCCTTTTATGCTTTAGAATAGTATTATGAGTTATAACTTGAGCAATAATAGGATTGTCTTTATTTTCTTTTATAGAATCTAATTCCCATGTGGAGTGGGAACTCTCATAGAGCCTATAAAAGTCATGAAATTTTTAGGATGGATAGAATTCATGTTGAATATAACAGCATGATACAATCTAGCCTTGGACACATCTAGGATTTTTGGAGTAATTCCTAAGTTTCTCATATTCTTGTTCATCCTTTGCTCTTCAACAAAGAAAATATCAGCTAATAATGGACATTCTTATACAAAGAAAATGCGCATCTTAATAGACCATCTACTGCATAGATATACCAAATGAATGAGAAAATTCACAACTCACAATCTTACTAAATTTAGTAGGAAGGATCAAGAACTTACAAAACATATTCCATGTAAAACAGCTTCTGTGTGCCAGGAAGATTCTCTTGGCATTAGATTCTGCAAAAACCAGAGAACTGAAAACTATAACACCAAGAAAGTAATAATATTAAGTAAGATAGCACGAATTAAGAAAGAAACTGTTAAATAAAACCCAAAAAAATAAAAAAACAAGAAAGAAACACCTTCAAAAATTCAAAGGGAAATTCGGTCATATCTAGAGCTCTAAAAATTAGAAACCATGACTTGCGCCTAAGCAGAAGATCAACGAGAAAAAGGGTTTCTTCTCCAGTAAATGGGCATCAAATTTTTTTATCAAAACAGACCCAAGTAGAAAAAGGAGTTTTTTTATAGAATTCTTGGGTAATCAATCTGAAAGTGAAAAAACTCAAAGGCGTGTGCTTTGATCTTTCTCAGGGAGGCTGTTGAGGGCTGTTCTAGGTGAGTTCTACATAACAAATTAGTGAGCGTTTGTAACAGGGGCCTGGGGAAACATATAACAGGATCTTCATTCTTGAAGTTCTGTTTGTTTCTCCAAATAATCAAACTCTAATAGTGGTTTTCAGTTGAAGTCTCCTAAACTTCAGCATCTCTTAAACTATTAGGTATTAATTTGCAAATATTCTTTGAATTCATGAATAATAATAATAATAATAATAATAATAATAATAATTTGAAAGAAAAAATAATATAGCATTGATCCTATTTTTTTTATTTTTAAGTGTGATAGTTTTCAAATTGGCACAATTTTTTATTGGATAAATGTAAAATGAAGTATTACGAATATTATATACTTGTCAATATTATTTTTATTTACGTATTGAACAAAACCAAAACACGAACTTTAGGAATTAGTTATATCAACTATTTATTTAATTTATCACCTCGTGTTAAGAATAATAAACTAATACATATACAAAGAACACCTAATCTATCATGATATAAAAATAAATAAATAAATGTTTTGTATAAAATGATTTATGAGTTTCTCTTGTTATTCATATTTTCCGTAAATGCTCATCAAGTATGTAATACGATACACATCATAGTAAGAATTAAATGAGTTTACGACACATACACATGTATATGTATATATTAAAATTTGAATCACACACAAAAATGACTGTATGATTAATTTCCCTATCACTATACCATCACAAAATCACATTAACAAAATGTCGTCCAGCAAAAATATTACTGAAACTGATACATTGCCTTTTATTCACAAGTAAAAAATTTGTTTGCCAACATAATAAAAAGGGATGGTCAAAACTCATAGATGGTTATAAAACTAATACTATACCTTATTGTAGTAATAGCTTTCGACACATGAATCTTTCACCATAAATCTATGAAACAATTACTTAAATTTGAATATATAATATGATTTGAAATTCAAAAATAAATTTTGTTTGGATTTTCATTTGAACCAATATGGAAAATAAATAAAGTGGATATATTAGGAGTTCAATGACAGGTAATTATAAACATTAAATGGCGTAGTTATTTTTAAAATCGATGAAATCTTCAATCTGGATACGAATCTTTTGGACTTTAGAATTCAAACGTTGTTAAATATATCAAAAATAAATTAAACTTTTGCAAATTAATTTAATGACAAAGGATTTTTTTAATGGTTATACATCTTATTTGACCATCATAAAATGATATAAAAAATATTGACCCACTGCAAAAAAGAAAAGAAGAAAGAATTGAATCAATTGTAAATTTGAAAATCCAAGATATATATTTATTTAATGTTTAATTTGACCCATGCCTTTTTAACGGAGAAAGGAAAGTAATATACCAAAACTGGAAATAACATAAATTTAATTGTATGTTAGAGATTTAATAACGGTATTACGAAAGTGTTGTATATCTTCTTCTGATAAAAATCATACTCAGTAATAGTCATGATGTGGTTACAATTGTAAATAATTGCATTGCAATGTACTCAATCTTGTCTGCGAAATATGTGAAAAGAATGGCGTAAATCAATATAAGAAATCTTGAAAAAAATTAAATAAAAAAATGCATCATAAATATTTTATCAATCAATAATCAACAATCTGGAAAACCTAAATTGCTAATTATAAGTATTGCAATCCATGTAATATGGAGGAACCTTAGTTATAGCAAAAAAAAAATCAGTATGGGCATGGTATTAGTTACATACTAAAATTAAATTTTTAACATTTTAGATTGACGGCCTTACTGTTTGGCTTGTCAATATAAATCATTCTGTGTTTCTTTCAATCCACCACCACCAAAACTTTTGTTTATCATCTTTTTTGCATTTTGAGCATTTTGAGATGGCCACCAATGGAGGAGCAAAGCTTAAAATCCTTTGTATGTACAAAGAGTGCATGCACAACCATGCAGCACAAACCAGGGGCTACGTCCTGGATGGCTGTGGTCAATTTGAGGCCAGTGGCCCAAATGGAACCCCTCAAGCCATGGTTTGTGCTGCATGTTGCTGCCATAGAAACTTTCATAGGAGAGTAGAGGTCGACCTCCCCCTATCTTACAGTACTCGAACTGAAAACAACGACCTCTCCCAACAGCATGGCCGGTTGAACCTTCCTGCTCCACTCCCACAGCCGCGAGTTCATCAACAAACATCCACGAGCCATGCACCTACTTCTGTACCGAGCCCTGCAATTCCTGATCCACTCCCACAGCCACAGGTTCATCAACAAACATCTGCTAGCTACGCACCTACTTCTGCACCAGGCCCTGAAATAGGAAGGCAAGAAATGAATCAACCACAAGGCGTACAGAACTGCACTAGCCTGTACCTGATTCTCCATTCCAATTTTCGGTAGTACCTGTTCAGGAAGCTAGTGGACAGCAGATAATGGGGAATGAGGTCCATATGCGTAGAACAAGGATAACACGGCAACAAAGTGAAAGAATAAGAGCTGTTGCAGAAAGTAACAATTGGAAGATGTTCCGTGAATATTCTAAAGAAGAAGTTATCCGTATATGTTCAGATATTGGGATTACAAAGACAGTGTTAAAAGGTTGGATCTTCAACCACAGGCGTAAACAAGCAGCCAGCAATGCAGCCCCTAATTAAGACTCGAGTATACCATACTCTAGCATAGGAATTTGGTTTGAAAAAGTTTTCATTAGGATTTCATTTCATTAAGTCAATGTTTTGAGGTTCCTGTTTTATCGTTAACTTATGTTTCTATAGAAGTGACTGATGGTCTATCATTTTCCAGTTGTTCACCATGATGCAAAAATGTACCATCATGTAACTGAAATCGAGATATTGTCTGTACCAATGTTTTTTACATATCTAAATGTGTTCAGTCCAAATTCATAAATTGTTTTTGTTTCTGGTATAAAAAACTTTAGATCCTTTCTTGATTCTCCTATTCCTGCATTCAACTAAAATTAGATCTACAAAAACACTAAAAGTCAGCTATATCACCAAACAAATTATGTTCTTCGGCTAGCTGTGGACAACCAATGTTGAAATTTTCTGCAGTTACATATTTATTTTGAATAATCTGATAAAAATAATTCTTATATGAAAAATAAATTATGATTTATTGTACAGCAGAAGATCTAGATGCTGTTGGAAAAGAACATTGTTTAAGGTAGAACTTCAGGAAAAGCATCCTAACAGTTATCGTACTCTCTAATTTCTAAAGATGGTCAGGCCGCAACGTCTTGCCATTTGAGGTAACAATCAAATTTATTTTAAATTCTCAGATGTAGTTTAGCATCGTTTCTCTCCCACAGACAACACACATCACAATATACTATGCTAATCCATTCCTTACGACACTTCTTTATTTGCATCCAACTCTTCACAACTTTAAACTATTCTGAAAGATTTAATCTATCATTTCATTCCATTTTCCAATCCAAATCATGTAGTTTCAATCAATCTAGCAGCCTCTGAATAACACCCTATCTACGCTCTTATGAACCCATATGGCAGCAAGTGCCTCGCTGATACAGTGACCTCATCAGTAAAATTTCAGCTTCATCAAAACATGGGTAAGCCACCACTCTTTGGCAGAAGAAGGTTGCTTGGCAATGTCCAAATTTACTAATTTATAACTTTCGACCTCTTTTGGGCACCATACTTAGGCTTTTCCTTACCAAATATCATACCGCATCACCCTTATATCGATCATATAAGATTTTCAGAATATTCTTTAGGACATAATTCAACAAGTTATTTTTTCTTCTCAAAAATTGTCTTCTAGGCACATAGTGTTTGCATGAAAAGTGGTGAATGTTCATAACCCACAAGATGAGCCTTAACTGACTCTAAATGACCGTATAGACCAGAAAGTTTAGAAGAACCAGTTATTAAACCTCCGTAACAACAATCCCATATTAACCGCGCTAGAAGCGGCAAGAAAAAGATAAGCTACGACCACATTATTCTAGCTAAATTTTAATGCTTCAACATGTTCACAGCAAAAATATCTGATGCAACCATGTAGCACCAAAGATAAGGACACCTTGGCAATGACTGTCATTATAATTACGAAATCCATTTATATAAGTTGAAGCATTCAATTTTTTGCATAAACTTACAAACAGAAAGGTCATTTACTACAGAGTACAAAGAAACGAAAAAAAGGAAAAAAAAAGTTATTTAACAGAGAACAGAACAGCACAGGATGGTAATAGCAAAAATTGAAGGTTAAAGAACAAGATCCAAGTTTCTTTCAACAATATCAAGGGATCAACAAAATCGAATCTACCACTGTGAATGACTACCTCATTTAAGAGATTAAGATTTGGATGAGGTGGCCATTCAATGAGAATTACACTGAAAAAGACGCACTAAAGAATAGATTCTGCAAATTAATCCAAGTAGGAGCCTATTCTTAGTTTGGTAGTGAGTTTACCATTAAAACACAATATAAAGTACAACAGACATAAGGGACATGCTCCAAAAACAATGGATTACTTCATGTCAGAAAAGAGGAGTTAAAATATACATGGTAGAAGAGGCAGTTTCATTGCTACTTAAAGAAAGAAAAACTGCTAACTGTAATCAACAATGGGAAGCAAACCCAAGGGAAAATCACTTTCAAAACCACGAAACTGATAAGAAAAGGAATAGAATGAAAAGAAAACAAAACCTATACCAACAGGAGGAAGACCAAATAAGAACTCCACTGGTAGTGACGACCATAGCATCTGGTTCAAGAAGCAGCAGAGAATTGCGCGCCAGCAGCAACAGCAGACAGACAACAGCAGCAAGACAAGCAATAAGTGTTTAGCAGTTGAAACATTACAACTTCATTACAGCAGCAAGACAAGCAATAAGTGTTTAGCAGTTGAAACATTACAACTTCATTACAGCAGCATGTGATAGCATAGGCTACCAATCCTGCTAAGGTACAAAATTAACAGCATATTTCACAGCGACTATTCCAAAAAATTACAAAAAGTTAAATATCCCTGCTTAGAGGGAAAAAAAAGGAAAAAAACGTGAATGGTGATTGGATTGATGATAGAATAGAATCTTGGACAACGTACAGTGTTCAAAAGGAAGGCACTCTCATGTTAGGATGCGCCCATTGTCTAATAAGCATAGATTCTTCTTAGAATATGAAATCATTTTCAAAGGCAATCCTGCTTTCAGAAATACAAAGTGATGCTCAAAGTCCGTTTCATTTCAACACCACACATGACAAGACCAATAATATGATCATGCATAAAGTCGAGAGTGATAATGTATATGCAGCAACAAGTCTATGCAAAGTATAGTTTTCATGAATAACTATTTATATCGTATGAGATTGTGAAGGCAAAACAAATCTTTAAATATATGTAACACACCTCGTAATTACGAAAAAATGTATATAGGGATTGATAGAAGTAGGACGAAAAGAGAGAAATAACTTTTACTTGGTTTGAATAAGAAGGGTCAATTTACTAGTAACTACATGTAAATTACCAGCACATTTTACTCAACTAGCAACCCCTGCATTTTTCGATCCTATGTTGTTTGGCTTACAGCATCCCGCATAACATGAAAAGAGGAAGCATACTATAGTAAACACTATCAATAAAGAGTTTTCTAATGATTAAAGATGAGTGAAAGATAATAACAACTAGTTAAGGCAAGCAACCAAAGAAGACAAGTCCAAGTAAATACTTCTTAGCAGAAAAAGTTGGATATTTGGATTCAATGGTAACTAAGAAATAAAATATCTGATGCTTTAGAAGTTTGTTATCAAATAAAGGACCACTGCGCAATCGATAAACAATAATGGTGTTAACAAGACTACAAAAAAAGCTTAATATGAGACAGTAGATCATTTACAATGTCAATCCAAAATGTTTTGCCAAAATATATTAAAGTGAAGTTGTACCCAAATTCCTTTCACATAAATCATCAAAGGATTTCAATTTAAATTCTCCGTCAATATTTCAGCCAACAAAATCCAGCTTTGACCTATATCAGGATCGCCAACATAGAAAATTCTTAAGAAAGAACTCATCCAATATGAGTCCTAAGATTTTCAACTCAAAATCAAATACAAAGGGCATATACAAAATATAAATTTTCCTATTTTTGTATTTAAAAGAGAAGTAATATGAGATTTACAAAAGCAACATTTTTAGATCTATAGGCTTTTCCAAACCTCAAGATTTTACTTGGAATTCTTAGGAAGACACATTTAGTTAAAGCTTAAATAAGTAGTTAGTACGTTTTGATCATTAGTTTATGTTTTTGTTACTTCATTAATTTTAGGCCAGTTTTCATAATTTCTGGTAATTTAATTAGCTCAAGGGTATATAGTGATTCCATGACCATGTGTACATATAAGGCGCGTGACTTAAGTTAAATAATGATATTTACAATTCCTTTTTCAGTTGAAGTCACATTATGAGTTATATAAGTTGACTTTTAACCGGACTAGCGATATGTTTCTTCGTTAGATTCTAATTCTTAAGTGGAGTAGAAACTATCGAAGAGACCATGATGGTCAACAATTGTCATAATCTGAAGAAATCAAATTGGTGTACAATAGCGTCATATAATGAATCACACAGATGATTTTTGATAGAAGTGGCCATAAAGATTTCACTCAGGATTCTAGAAGTAGAATGCAGTCACAAAAAGTAGATTCCATGCCATTCCTACTAGCTGAAATTTAGGTGAACAATATGACAGCTCATGAAATCTTATTCTCTATTACAACAAGTTAGAATCATAAACATTAAAGTCCCTTCTCTTTTAACAACTTAAATTTGTAGATCACCGAACGAGGCAAAGACAGAGAGGTCTTGACTTCAAGTATCATCACCACCATTTATGGAGAAGAATCCCACATGTTAAGCATGTATAATATTCGATATCTCTCACACTCATAAGCAGTCCAAGTACCACAAGAACAGCAACCACTGAGTGACCAAGACTAAATAAAAGCTTTCTTGTCCTTTGTGGCACCCATTGCTCCATGCAAAAAGGCACTTTTCTTTTTCCTTTAGGTTTCAAAAACTACAGAAATACAGACCTTTCTATGGAGATAGCAGTGTTCTTTGTTCAAAAAGGTAAGGGGAAAACCATTTCTTTCTTTCAATTGGATGCTCTTAGGGCCTCCCAACACCTCAAGTAAGATGCTTTAGCCGCCAATGTTAACAGATTCCCAACAAGTTGGAGCAGTGCTTTCACACTTATCATCCCTTTTCAATCATCTTAAATACATGAATTGATTGCCATTTGATGAGAGACTGAGAACTTGATGAAATATGAAAAAAATGAAGTAATAAAAGAGGAAGTATGATAGACGAAGCTGTTCTATTTAACTTTTGAAAGGTCCCAAAATGCCAAAACCTATAGTTTAAACAACATTCATGTACAACATATCCCCTTTCCAGAGATCTAACAAACAATCTATTAAAAGCACAGTTACTACTCTCGTAGTAGCAATCACAGTCGTGAGCAGCCTTCTTCATAATCAGAAATCACTCATTTTTCTACTAAAAAAAAAATTCAAGTAATACACATTATCACCTAGTTCTATATACCTGACAAGGCAAGCCTAGCATTTATTGATTCAAATAATATGAACCCTGATACATCCTAAAGCCTAAACTAAAGTTTGCTGATTTACTAGTGTTGCTGAAGTGATTTCCTTCTTAAACACTTCTACAATAATCAGTACGGTGATAGAAAACATATCTTCCAACTATTACTTTTAGAATGATATCCATTTTTATCATGCAGAAATCAATCATATGGGCTTTACAGTGTAATGTAACAACCAGTAATTTCGCTTCGCGTAAAATTGAAGATACATTTCAACAGAAAACAAAATCTTGCAAAAACTCATCAAATCTAGTAAATAGGATCAAGAACTTGCATATAGTTTCTTGGCATTATATTCTGCTTGCATGGCATTGTATTCTGAGAGAGAGAAAAAAAAAAGAAAATAAATAAAAGAGACAATTGAGCAAAGACAATAATCTTGAAATAACATGCCAAATATTTCCAAAAAGAAACACCTTCAAAAATTAAAGGCCGCTCGATCACATCCTGAGCTCTACGTTTCAATAGCGAAAATGAAAAAGGCAATGGAGCATCAAGATTCTTGAATCAAAACAAACACAAGACACAGAGAGTTTGGGGGGTAAAAATTGTAATCTAATGCCATTTTTTATTGTTTTTCCTAAATTGTAGTAGTTTCTAGTTTTCCCCTGATCTTGAACGTCTCTTCAGTTAATAGGAAGTAATATGCAAATGTTTTTGTTATTTGCTTAATTTCACTTTACCCCTCCTATTCTCGTTTCATGTCACTGCGCGGTCTATACTCTTAATTATTATCATTATATTGTCTGCTTCTTCAAATGCATCATTTTATCCTCCAATTATATCATTTCATCTCCTTGTGCTCTAATATATGATTGAATTGCTCTTATTTTTTTATTATTTGATAATTAATTTTATATTAATATTTTATAATTATATTTTATATATCAATAGACTTATATGTATATTTTAATATTTGTTTAACTTATTAGTTAATATTTAATAGTAAATTCATTTAAAAATTTATTTTACTTCAATTTTAAGGACTATTTTGAATTTAACTTAGTCTCTATTAAATTATTATATAATTGAATATTTTTTATTAATTAATACCTTTTACTTATATGGTTTTTACTCACCAAAGTTTAAAAAATATGTAGTATATCTTTAAATAATATTTTAATATAAATATTAAATATTAGTATAAATTTTTCATTATTAATCGAATTGTATTTAATTTAATATAAACCACGTTAGATTCAAAAAAAAGTAGCCATAAAATTTAAGTACAATAAAATTTCAAATAATTTTATTATTAATTGTTAGTTAATTAAGTATAAAAATATCAAAATACATGTCCAATAATATTAAACTATGATTAGAATATCAATATAAAATAAAATAAAAATTAAAAGAATGTGATACAATTATTCGAGTACAAGAAATCAAGTGATACAATCAAACCAAAATTCGGAAATCACCAAAAGTCTCCATATGAATTTATGATACGAAGAAGGTAAAGCAAGACAAAAAAGAAGGGAATGGAAATAAAACAAATTCATTTAGGTTCTTTTGTTGGGTTTTTATTATATTATTATATTTTTTTCATTTAAATATTTTGTCGTTATATGATATATTATTAACATCTAAACATATTTTTTTTTCCCCAAAAAAACTTAAGAATTGTAGACTCAAAAATACTGCACAAAAATAAATACCATATTTGTTCTTGAAAATAACAGACTCTACACAAGTTGCTTATGCTAAAATATGCATCCCTAATTACTAAATAATTTTTAATAAATAGTATTAAACAGATAAAAACCAGCAACCATATTGATTTGTTTATCATATTCATATTATCTAAAATAAACATAAACATTAAAAAATAAAAATAGAAAAGTTTATGTTGTGTAAGGGGTATTTTAGTAAATCGATTTTTAAAGTGCCCTCAGCAGGCTCAGGTTAGGGTTTATGGCTGCATTTCACACAGTATAAAGCATTTTCGCCCATCTTCACTTCATCCACCCCTATAACCGCTCTGCTCCGTTGCGCCGCCGCCACTCCATTTCTAGGTGCATTTAATACATACGACATTTTGATTTGATTTGATTTAGTTATTATTTATTTATTTATGGTTTTGCGTATAATTATTTCTGAACGAGTTATATACTTCAGTTATTGTTTGGAATTGCTTCATATGGTCAGATTGTGGAAAACATTGCTGATTTGGAACGAGCCAAGTCTAAATCTACTTAACGAGTCGTTTTCTGTTGATTCTGCAGATTATGTATTCGAGTATTATTTTATTGTTTTTGAATATCCATTATTGTGTTGTTAAAGTTGAAAATCTTCTGAAACTTTTAAGCAAATGTGGTAAAATAAAATAAAGAGCTTTTGTGACTTTTGCAAGTTTTTTTTTTCTCTAAATTTTCCTAATTGTGTTGGTTATTCGTGGCAACAGGCTAGAAGCTCCCAAGGTTCATATCAAGAAGGAAAATGTCAGGGTAATTTGAAACTTTTTAACTTTTAAGTAATTTTCATGACTTTTATGCCTAAGTGATATCCAGAAATGTATACGTCCTAAATGAGTTGTAATATGTATACGTTTCGGTATGACCAATTTGTTTGCTAAGCTAAAAAGTCAGTTGTTTTCACAGACTTCTATATTGGTTTTAGTTCTGTGGTCACACATGTCGGTTTTTTCTTGAGGGTAGTATTTTAAGTACTGCAAATTTTAATTTGTTGTATTGCACAATTTGTCCTGTCCAAGTTTGATGGCTTCCTGTGTTACTGCATACCCTTGCACTATCTTCAATGATTGGGGCCTTCTCTTCTGGTTCGTCTTAGACCAAAAAACAAGGCAACCCCTTTTTGTTTTCTATCACACAGCAGTTTTTGAATTTTTGAATTTTTGAATTTTGAGGTTTTGCATTGTTGCCAAGAGATTTTTGTTTTTGATTTTATCTTTACAATTGGATGGTTTCACTATCCTTCTTGGGTAAATATACTGGATAACATTTAATACCCATGCACAATTTTTTTTTTATGTAAGTTGCTTGAGGTTCTGTGCAAACCTGCCATTCAATGTGTCTCATCTTGCAACACTTCAATTTGCTGTCCATCAATATCTATCAGCACGGATTTCTCTTGTGAAGGGCTGAAAAAATGTGAAAAAGATTGTTAATTTCTTAATTGGGTTATATTGGTTCTTTTCCCAGTTTTTTTCTTTTGCTTTTCTAATTCATACTACTTTTTGTCCTTACCAGCGAGGATGCTGTTGTTGCAGAGGCTCCAGCACCGGCTCTTGGAGAGCCTATGGATATCATGACTGCACTGCAGTTGGTACTGAGGAAGTCACGGGCTCATAGTGGGCTTGTACGAGGGCTCCATGAAGCTGCCAAGGCTATTGAGAAGCATGCAGCACAGCTTTGTGTTTTGGCAGAGGATTGTGACCAGGCAGATTATGTTAAATTGGTGAAAGCCCTATGTGCTGATCATAATGTCAGCTTGATAACGGTGCCTAGTGCTAAAACTCTTGGCGAGTGGGCTGGAGTAAGTAACCTCTGTGTGCTTCAATATTTTGCCTTTTCAGAATTAAACTATTTTCTGTCCCCTCTCTTGATGGGAGACCCAATTTCAGTTAGTTTAAGTCAGACAGGTCTGTAGGATGAGCTTATGGGGCTGAAGTTTGGCTCATTGGCACTTTTTACTATGCCTTAGAGATGAATGCAGCACCCTATATTTGAATATTCCTTCAGTTGAATTTGGATAGGTGTCTCCTATATCTACCTGAACATCTAAGGAGGAAACATAAGTTTAATGATTTTCTATTTACCTATTTAAAGTAAAATATTATAAGACAATTCCTTCAGTTGAATTGAGATAGGTCTCTCCTATATCTACCCGAACATCTAAGGAGGAAACATAAGTTTAATGATTTTCTATTTACCTATTTAAAGTAAAATATTACAAGACAATTCCTTCAGTTGAATTGGGATAGGCCTCTCCTATATCTACCTGAACATCTAAGGAGGAAACATAAGTTTAATGATTTTCTATTTACCTATTTAAAGTAAAATATTATAAGACAGTTTTTGAGTGGACTTCACTAAAATATTAGAAGGCATTGTAAGGACCAGATGAAAGTTAAATTGAAAATAAGAAACCTAAGGGTCTTATTCTCTATCTCATCTGAAGCCAAAGGATGATCATGGATTTAAATTTCTCACGATTGTCGTCTGAGACACCTTGGAGTGTCAATACTGATGTGATACTGCAATCCTTCTGATGGTTTCTTCCTCTATACTTGTATTCTTAATTCCAGTACAAACTCATGTTTCTGCTATCATATAAATTCTACAGCTATTTATTTTATGCAAATTGTTTTTCTAATTTTATGAGAGTATTTGTTTTTCTTTCTTTTCAGTTTGCTTAAAGGCCTTATTATTTATATGTTTTGTTGTTTTGTCTCTATATGATCTGCATTCAGCTGTGTAAAATTGATTCTGAAGGAAAAGCAAGGAAGGTGGTCGGTTGCGCCTGTGTTGTTGTGAAGGTATTGGCCAGAAGTTTATATGAATTGTATAGTTTACTACAGGCTGAAACATTCTCATTTCTGTTTCCTTTTTTTTTTCCTCTAAAGAACTTAATCATGGTTATGGTCTAATCATTTTGCAGGATTATGGGGAAGAAAGTGAGGGCCTTAATATAGTTCAGGAATATGTGAAATCCCATTAGATGGATTCACGATGAAGATGGAGACTTGTGGAAGAGGTTTTTTAGTTTTGATTCTACTGTGCTAGCCATATTTTTTCAGCTGTGTAGTTTAGAACTCTTTCCAAGTCATTAGAGGCTTGAAAATTGAAAATTCATTTTATTTGCTTTTTACTGACTTCTCCATCCCTTGAACTATTTTTCACATCATTTTTCTTTTTAATTTACATTCCTTCTTATCTTTTCCTACCACTATCATCCTTTGATTGGCTCTTAGTTTTGTTTTACTCAAAACTTTAGTGGTGGTGACGAATAGATCTTTTGCCTTAGCCTAATTATTGGCTGGGAGTCGTATAATGTTTGAAGCTGTGAAGACAGTGAATGTCAATGTTTGGTGATTATCAAAATCTTAATATGTGGTCAATTATTCAATGATTTAATGCATAGCAAGATGTCTTGGAGGTATTCTTTTTGTGTATGTATCCGCTGTCCTCTTGTACTAGTTTGTCCAGAGATTTATATCAATAGTGCTTGCAATTGGAGTACTACTTAAAACATAGAATAATGCAGCTCAGTCGATTAGTATTCCATATTTTCAACTAAAACGATCATTACCTTCTATTTGAAATAGATAAGTTTTATATTAAGAGCATGGACAAGATTCAAACATTAACAGTAGTCACCTTCCATGTTGCCCATCATATCACTTTTCTAAACATCTCATATTTGACATCTCATTTCACCTCTCTCTCTCACACACATTGCTCTCTCCCAAAACTAAGAAGAAACAGCATCAACTAGCACTAACAACTCACACCAGCCCTGGTTTGCATTAACTTTTAACGTATTTAGCCATTGAATAACTCTAGAACTTTCAGACAATTAAATTTTAAGCTACTTTGCAACTGCAGGCCAGAAAAGAAACTGCAAACTTATTCTGTCCGGTTGAGAAAGATGTTCAACACTTATTCTTATCATACATGTCTCATCGGAAAAATATGTGTATCTCTGTTCGTCTAGAAAGGAGGACATTCAAATGCAGACAGGCATACTGAGCTTACTCTTCGTATTCAGTCTCTTCACTGTCATCCTCATTATTTTCTCCATACCTCCAACCTTCTCCCATAAATATGTATATCTCTGTTCATCTAGAAAGGAGGACATGCAAATGCAGACTGGCATATTAAGCTTAGTCTTCATATTCAGTCTCTTCATCGTCATCCTCATTATTTTCTCCATACCTCCAACCTTCTCCCATATTGTCCCGTTCCTCTTCCGTTTCTTCACTATCTTCATCATCATACATTTCCTCTTTACTTGGCCAAGGCTTTTTCACCACATTCAAGTTGCCAGTTGAAGCAGTAGAGCTTTTGCGCTGTGGAACTTTTGAAGGAGGCAGCTTTAAATTTGGCTTCGGCCTGTTTTGTTTCTGAATTTTACCATTACTACGTTTTCCAGCATATGCATCCAGATCACTCCCTTCATCCATCTCATTTTCATTATTTGGTTGGGTGTTCTTGGCATTCTCATCAGGAAAATGGCCAGGGTGCTCTCTCCTTAGATGAAGATTCAGCTTGTATTCATGGATGTAGGCCTTCTCACAGCCTTCATATGGACACGCATATGGGCGCTCAGATGATGCAGGGCCTGAAGCTCCTGTAGAAGATTTTGGAGCTTTCACTGGTTTTTCTGTTGGGGGAGTATATTTGGCTGCGTCTATGACATTCTGCATGAGTTGCCACAATTATGTTAGGTAGCAGCAAAGAAGAAATAATATGGTGGAATGCAAGAAATGAAAATAGTATAGAAATGCTTTTTGCATATCCATATCTAATTTGTGTTTTTATACCATAATTTTCTCATTGAAAAGCCAATTGATAGAGGTTAGATGCCTCCATAGTGGTGCAAGAGACATGATGTGATTGCAAGACCATCATGATGCTTTGTAAAGGGGTTCTTCAGTAAATATTCACTCTCTATGTTTACATCTTGTTTCATGTATTGCAAGTAATATTATGATCTCTACGAAAGCAAATCTACTCATTCATCTGGACATTCACAAGCAACCCTGTACCCCACCTAAAAATAACAGACATACAAGGCATTGTAAACTCACACACTGAAGCACCACAGTTCTAATATATCTATTTACTTTCTAAAACTAACTTATCACCTTATCTGAAGCATCAGGAATACTAATGAGTAAACAGAGTATAAACAACTATCACAAGAAAAGAAAGATAAAGCTAGCAAAGATGAGGGAAATTTGCAAGTATGAACCTTCTCGTGATGAGATGCAATGTGATTCTTTAGCTTGTACTCATGGGCATATCGTTTTCCACATTCAGGATATGGGCAAATATGATAATTCTCCTGAGAATGTGTTTTCATGTGTGACCTTAGATTGAAATCTAGAGAAAATGCCTGCGTAAAACGAATTAAAAGATCAGAACTGAGGCAGGTGGTAACAGGAAGCAAGAAGAAATATTATAATCATAAGACTCAATTCCAATGATTCTTGCAAATTCCGCAAAGTGTCAGAATGCAAGACAACTGTGCAATAGTGCCTACAACAAAATCAACAGGAATGAAACAAATGGCAAGACTACAAGGGGAAGGGACTTTTTGTGTGCATGTGTGGGTGGGCGAAGAGGGGATGTTCTACCAGCTACTTGTTTCATGGCTTTAATTTGAGCTGCAGACCCCACATGAACTCTTTCAAGAAGGTATGTTTACTCACCTTACCACAGCCTTCATGTGGGCACACAAAATCTCTCTCTCCAGTATGAATTAAAAAATGCCTCTTTAGTTTTGAACTATCCAAAAATTTCTGCAAAATAACCCACAACTCGTTTATTGCCCATGAGAAACTAACAAAAAGAAAATAGATGAAAGATCAAAGCATCTTTATAAATAAGCACATAATTCTATTACACATTCCATCAACTACACGCAGACTTGCTCAAGAACATCCCTTCTTTTCATACGGCTTGTATTTTCTACCAAAGCTTCACTTAAGATCACCGGCCACCCACTTGTTCACCTGAAGCCCAAGTGACGCAAAAGTTTTTCCGAACATCTATCGAAATCAGATTCCCAATCGTAGAGGTAATGATTTTGAAGTAAAGAAATGCATGACAACGAAAATCAGGTTCCCCCGATTGTAGAGCTGAAGATGTAATACCTTTCCACAATTCTCATAATGGCAAACATATTGTCTCTCCCCATGAATGTGAGAATGCTTCCTCAAGGCGCCAGCATCAATGAATGTCTTTCCACAAGCTTCGTAACTACAAAGGAAAAGAACTTCCGTCGTTGGTTCAGGCTCAGGTTCTACCAGTTGTGGTTCTTTTGATTTCTCTTTCATGGCCTTCAATGTGGCCTCTGAAAAGCATGACAGAAAAATTATAGTTCAAATTTAACCTCCAGCTCACAGTTAAGTATCATTTGCCATATTAGAATGACCAACAAACACACACACCAAAAAAAAAAAAAAAAAAATTGCGAGAAAAGGAAAGCACATGATTGGCACAATGAGTAGGCCACAAGAAAAATGAATTGCAGGTGTCAACTAAGGACTGTCACAAGAAGGCCATAACTTGAGAATATAAAGAACTGAAAGAACAAGCAGATTGTATGCAGTTTTCCTCGTGTTTCTGGAGATTGAACAATTACTTTTCAGATCATGGCAACCAAAATCTTCTGTCTATGAATCAGGAAAAGGCACAAAAGTATTACTCAAAAGTTTTGAGATACAATACATTCAGAAATACTTAACGAGAGTAAAAAAACTAAAGTATTAATAAATGAATGCGAAAATTGAATGAATACATACAAAAAACATAAAAGCATATACTTGGTATCATAAAGGCATGTTCCATATTAGTTAAGGACAATATTGCAATAATATTATTACTACTGATGTGGTGAGCAATTTTCTTCGCGAGTTGAGTCTTTCTATATTCTTGGTCTGTTCGATAATTTAATCAATCTTTTCACATTTTGTAGAGACAGATTGCATCTCAAATATGAAATTTATGTTTTAATTAGTTTGGTCGACCTGATACGCTCTGAGAGCATTAAGGAGCATCTTATCCCATACGAGAATGTCTTAGATACCAGAGGGCAGTTGCAGTATCAGTGCTTCCTAAAAGAGAAGCAACATATTGAGGAGTTCCAAATTAAAATTCTCTAATTGATTTCCTCAATACTTGTCAATAAATTAACTCAGTAGGAACCTCCCTGCACCGTTCTAAGCCAACAGCTTCTGAAAGCAGATGATGTTAAAAGGAACAAATTTTTTTATTGAACTGATTGGCCAAGCATGGAATATTGCCAAATGCTTAAATTTAGAGAAGTGTTCATATCCATCAGTTGAAATATTGAATCTGTAAAGAGCTTCTCCATACAAGACCCATTAATTCGTTTGTCACATCCGCTTTCTCCTCATAACACAGAGTTATACACCAAAAAAAGAACCAAGTACAGCATCTCTATCAACAGTATTAAACAGCCTAGGGCATCCTTCCATTTGCTTGTTTGGATCACATCTCTTTAAGGGCTTGAGCACACCGACAAAAAGAATTGCATCGACCAATTTCACTGCATTTGAAGTTTTCTATCCATTTTCTTTTCCATTTAGAGGACAGCTTGTCCTCAAACATTGTATCTTTCCTTGTCAATAGAGTATCTGATTCTAACTAAAACAAAAAGTCAATTACAGACAACTGAGGCCCCATTCATGTCCTCCCCAACATGTAAGGATGCCATAAAACAAAGAGAAAAGTAAAGGAAATAAACATTATTTTAAGACAATCTAAAAGTCCAAGGAACAAACAAATTACCATTCTATGATTGGCGCCACCGAGTTTAATGCCACAAAGAAAACAGACAAAATCACAAACCATTATAGCCAATTTCTCTCTTTAAAATCCTATAAGTAAAAAATGGTATAAATTGAATAACATACTAAACTCTTTACTGGAGACATTCATTCGCTGCATAATTGAAAGATGAATGCTATGATACTAACCATTAACCCATTTCAAAACAAGGCACTTCCCACCAGTTGCAATGACGTCCTGTGGCACCCTACGAGAAGTAAACGGGTTAGCAAAAAATAAGCAAAAATGTATTCAAAAAATAAAAACAACTATGAGCAAATACATTGTATGGATGAAAATTTTCTCAAGAAGCTGAAGGAAACACTACAAAAATCCAACCGCCCTACTCATCAAACAACAAAGGTTGACCTAAATTCAAATGTAGTGTTCATAACTTCAAATCATGGAAGCCAATCAAAGGGCACTAACACACGGATCATCCAACAAACATTTTGGCCCAACTGCATCCAGCCAACAGGTCAAGTGAGCTAGGGTAGGTGTAACTACACCAAAACCTACTTCCTCAACAAAGCCGTCCAAACCATCAATTTGTATATTCTGATTGAAAAATGGTTATAATGAAACAAAGGTTAATCCATATCAAATAATTTCATGGGTTTGTTTATGCTTGATTTAGCATAAACATGTCTTCCTCTTAATAAGTTAATTTATCTCTAAAAGTGAGAATGAATGGATAAAATTTTTCTGGTGATAGGAATTGAATGCAGAGGGGCTCACTTTACAAAAGTACAAACAATTAAAGCATAATGCAGTACACTCTGTAAATTGGAGCGTTGATTTTAGCAATCAAATTCATTTTCTTTTTCTCTTTTCCTCTAATGACTTCCTATCTTTAAATTTTCAGAGGGAAATGTTGAAATGAAGAGATCAAAATGAAAAAATAACCATTTCCATAACATCTGGAAAAGTGCCTTCACTTATTAAGAACAAAAACTACAACATTCAATTTACTAGGAACATCCCTTTCCATTATTAGAAGTTCTATAAAAATTGCCATTCTGTATTAGGTCCTACACTAGTTGAGCCAAAGCACATGCTGTTATCAAAAGACCGGGAAATCTACCCCCTGGAAAATATAGCAAGGTATTCATCCGAAGGAGTTGAATGCAACAAATTCTCTTCTTTCTGCCTTTAGATTTTGGTTATATTCTCCAGAAATTTGTTCTTATAAAGTCAAAGGTTTTAAAATGCAGAAGTCACTTGCTAGAGTTAACCACATAGAAGAAGCAAACTTCATCAAGATTCAAGACCGAGTACGTATCCAATAATTTTGAGAAGTAACTTATGTAAGTGTCAAAACAATCACATAATTACACTGTTTACATAACTAAGACAATTACGCTAGAAGTTTCAACAAAAAGCATTAAATTTCAATGGCCTAGGTGGGGGTGGTTTCTGAGTCGGCCCAAAGGACAAACCTGATCGCTGAATGTGCTCAGTTTGTTTTTCCGGCACTTCAACCCCACAGAAGCAATTAAGGGAGTGCTTCATTGCATTTTCCTCTAATGAACAAATTAGTTTGTGAATAAGATGACTTAATTTACATTCCATTTTTCCATAGTGAAGCTGATGATGAGTCTAAATAGCAGGAGCAACATGAAAAGCAGAGACAGTAAACCAGATGAAACAAAATATGATGGGAATTATTCTTGGACACATTTTGGTAAGCGAATGAAAAGACAGAACAGAAAAAGACCCTGTCAAGTAAAAAAATCACAAAACATCTGAATTACAAATTTTGTACATCTCCAGATTCCTCCTTTAATTTCTTCAGCCAAATAAAAACAACAGTACTAAACTCTCGAATTTATTCCTTCCCTTCCCTTCCATCTCACACAATAAAGGTAGCCTCCGATTATAATGTAAGAACTGTCCTCCCAAAAGTACACCATCATCTTTTACTTTTTTTTTTTCTGTCTTTTCTTTCCTATAAATGACTATTCAACCTTTTTCCCAATATAAAACTAATTCATGTAGACTTTCTCGCAACAGCTGCCACCACAATTGATGACTAAAGGAAGAAAACAACAAAGACTCTTCCAATGCAATTTATTGTACTCTCAAAATCGTTCAATTAGTAGAGACACAGAAGACACAATATAGCTCGATTATTCAGAATAATTTCAAAACCCATAAAAATGGTTCACTCAATTCATCATCAGATACACAATTCTGTACACATCAATAGGGGGAAAGAAACTAAAAAACTAATTCCAAATCCACATATCAGATATCCTGCGGAAACTTACACAGAAAACGTTAAGCAGAACATAAAAAAGAAAAAAAGTTGCGGTTTTTCTTCTATACCATTCTTTGAACCATTTAACAGGAGGGGTTTTGGACTTAGTTATGGGGCGTCTGTCAAACAGATTATGAGTGAAGTGAGTCTCCATGCCGTTTTCGTAAATCAATGGAAAATACTCCTCATAAGCTAAAATAAGGGTTAGGGTTTCAAGGGTATAGATACATATATATTCAAGAAAGTATGTTCATTAGAAGGAACAGAGCTTTGAAACATTTGGAGGTTTTTGGAGAATGGAGAATTAACGGTGTGTTCGTTTTAATCTGGCAGTTTTTCGTTTTTCCCAGACCGGTTCAGGATTGGAGACAGAACCGGTCCGATTCGGTAACGAGATGGCTCTTCACATCTCTTTAGGGACTTGTTTGGTTGGCTTGCTTATGATTGATACCAATCAAGCCCAATATCTTGCTTGGGTGGACCGCGGACATGCAAAAGCCCATGATTTACTAACAAATTGCTGGATGCTTGACAGTGGACCCTGATCTGTAATTATACGAATCTGGCCAAGCCCATACTAATACATGATTGGACCATTTTACCCCTTGGGTTGGACGAGTTTTGCTAATTTTCTTGTCCAAATATTTGCAATTTTTGAATTTACTTTGTTCAAGATCAATTCGATTATCATTGAATTGCATTTGTTAATTTGCTTGGGTTGGGGCGAGTTGGGGCCAGTTTGCGATTTTGTTTTTAAATATTGAGTTTTTAGTTTTTAAAACTTAAATTTGATTGATATTTATTTCTAGACTTAAGGTAAATAATAATACTCTTTCACATCTGTTACCTAATGTCTATATGATCAATGTAAGTACTTAAAATGCAAATTATAACTTTTGGCCCCGTTTGGATTTGAAGATGTGATTAATAAGATTAATTTGATAATGTAGGATTACACTATTTATAAATTATATAATATTATTTTAAAATGTGTTTGGAGTGTAGGATTGAAAATTTAGAAAAGCAGATTAATTTCGCTATCATATGTTTTGTTATAATGATTATATAATTCTAATGACAAATTGTCTTAAATACCCTTGAAATAAAAAATACTATACATGTTTGAAAGGTAATTTGATAACATCAGACCGGATTTGAGGTGCAAGCAAGTAAATTCGCATTTAGTGGATCTGTGCGTATGGATTTGGACTACACAATCTTGTGGGGGAGCTCATGATATGTAATCTGATACCATGCCGGGCCCATTATCTATCTTGGGCTGACGTCCAAGATGCCAAACAATTGACCAAGTCTGATTATATACTCTATTCAAGAGCCTGCCAAACAAAACGTAATAGCTTGATTGTAGTCATTCTAATATTTCGTTTAGCGGGGGGTGGGGCCGCTATGGATACTTTCAGATGGATTTAGGTTGCAAGTAAAGGCCCATAAAGAGGTCGAATGTAAACCCAAGTCTAATCCGGTCCAGCTCAGCCCTTGAGGCTCCAATTTGGGTTTGGTATACTTCTTTTTTTTTTTTTTTTTGGTAATTTAATTTATAGCATTCTAGATTTTATCATATTATTGTGTAGTTTAATTGAAAATTGTCATTGTATTTATTTTTTTATTTTAAACATTACATTGTGTATTGTAACCCCATTATTACCAAATTATAATTCAAGCTGGTAATCGACTAAACACAGTCTTGGGTTCGATTGAAATCATATATTACTGTCAAGGGGTCCGAGTGAAATTTTAAATTCCGATTTGGGGTCAATTAACAATTATTTTGTTGAAGAAAAAGAACAAGAAATGAAAATGGGAGAATCTCATTACCTTCCCAAGTTTTTTGATAAATCCCAGAGTACCATCCTGACTTTTGAGGAACTCTCAAAAACCTCCTTGAGTGTTAGGATGGACCCGCTAGTCAAGATTGGTAAGGACCCTCGAAACAGTCTCGGCTCAGGTTAGATTCTTACGAGGCATTTTATAATAATAAAAATATAAAAAAATTAAAATAACACCACTAAAATATTCTAAAAAATATATTTTAAAAAAAAATAATATTACACATATATATAAATTAAAATAAAAATTAAAAATTAAATGAGTGTGTCGAGTTTGAAAATAAAAATTAAATTATGCTTACAAGTTTAAAAATTCGGCCCGAGCGGAACAAGTTCGGGACAAATCAGACATTTATAATGTTAATATGATGGTTTAAATCTTATGACTTTACGGGGATTAAATTAAATATTATAGTTCAATTTATTTGTTGTCTTATAGACTTCAGGAACTAAGTCTATCAAATCTTATATTTGTTCGGAGATATAAATTTGGATGGGTTTCTTAAACTTAGTTTATTGGGTTTTCGCGAATCAGAATCATCAATAGCAATTAAATAAATTAATAAAATAATTTTAATTACTAATAATCAACTAAGAACTTAAATTTTGAAAACCTCATCCGCTTTAGTTTAATTAGTAAGCAAAAAAAACAAGAAAATAAATGAAATATTTTCTAATGCCAACATCTAATAATTACTAAAGATTGTCGATGTGTCAGAGCTAGCTGGATTAGCGACACCAGTGTTGTTGTTACCCTGTTTGTTTATTTATTTTTTAATTTTTTCATTTACTAAGAATAACACCCCTAGAAAAAAAAATTAACATATATACAATTTATTTCAACGAGAAATAAAGACAAATAAGATAATAAAAAGCAAAGAAAAAATCGTATTATGGGCACCACTGCAAATAAAAAAACATATGAAGATTTTTATGTCTTCTAGACTTCATACTTTCATTTTCCCATTTAATATTTTTTTTAAATCAAATGAGTAAATTTTTCTTATATATCACTTATTTATTATACTTATATTATTTTTATAAATCTAATTTTAACTCCAATCAAACCATCTCTTATCCCAATACCTACCTGGATTCAAAATTAGAACTCCAAGAACATGTACAACACCTAACTAAAATCAAAATTATCTCCTTTTGGCCAACAATGTGAAATGTACCATAGAATTAGATGCTTGGTCCTTGGAAACAGGCTCCATTGATGTTGATAATGACCCATCAAACTTTCTCAAAAAACCAGTACAGGGTACAAAAGCACTAAAAAAATATATATAGGGGCATCAATGTAAAAAGCTCACACCATCAATTTTTTCACTTTTACCCTCCGCCATTCATGGGGATGTCACAGAAAAGTTGAATCTGCAGCTTTAATAAGTTCTTTTCACTTGGAGCAGTAATGATAAGGCTGTGTTTGGTTTTCACTCAGTTTTCAGTTCCGTGTTTTCGAGAAATAAAATTAAATATTCAGATATTGAATCATCCAAAATATATTTTTATCTTTTTTAAAAATATTATAAAAAAATTAAATATTATATCTTTATATATATATATAAATCATCTTACTAATAAAATATACATATATTTACATTGTCCAATCATATTCAATTAAAAATAACACATAATAATTTAAAATAATAACGTGGTTTCACTAACCAAATAAAGTCGTACAAAACATGATATCTACAATAGAAAATATTATTTTCAAAACTAAAATCAAATGTATCTTACAATACTCCATATATTTTTAATACACAAAAAATTTTAAATTATTTTTTATAAAAAAATATTAAAATTAAAATCGAACTAACTTCAATCTAATTGTTTCATAACAACTTGTACTTTCCTTAGCAGAAGATGGTAAATACTGGGATGTGAAGGGGCCAAAAGAGGGAAAGTTAATGGGAACAGAAAAAAATGAGAATCAACATTGGTTTTAATTACTAACATTTAAGTTGTTGAGTGGTTTTGACACATTTAGTACACAAAAATTTTCTGACCACTGAAAAAACTGGGTTTTACTTGAAAAAGGAAGTCCAAGTGGGGACTTTTAATAATAATAACTTCTGACAGTACTATGCATTATTATTTATTTTCTGAAAATATGATCCAAATTATAGTACTTTTTTGATTTTTTCTTGTTGGTTGTGAAGAATTGAAGAAGGGAAGTAAAAAGGGCAGTAGAAGGGTC
Source organism: Paulownia fortunei (assembly GCA_019321725.1). Taxonomy (NCBI): domain Eukaryota; kingdom Viridiplantae; phylum Streptophyta; class Magnoliopsida; order Lamiales; family Paulowniaceae; genus Paulownia; species Paulownia fortunei. The sequence continues at coordinate 8,421 of JAGSPU010000091.1, read as the reverse complement.
CCTTTCAAAATTTATCTTTTTTTTTTTTTTGTAATTTATATGGGAAAACCAAACAAGGGAGATATAATGTGAACAGTAAATATACTGTACTTTCTGCTGCTGGCCACAACTAATATGGCAACAAGAGCAAATGAGTAATTTTACACTGATTTGGGTGCTTTGCCTTATGTGCCGCGCATATTAATTTGTGAATCAATCATTTTTATGATGAAAAAATTTCAATTTAATTGATATATTAATAAGATTGTGAGAATAAACTTGTCCTTTAAATTGTAACTATAGCTCAATCCTTAATACCAGAGCGAAAAAAACTCCTATCATCCCGCCTTTCGCCCATAAAAAAATTAGGGTTAATTACGAAAATTGTTCTTGAAGTTTGTGTTATTTATAAAAAAAATTATATAAATTTATAAATTATAAATACCTATTTAATATTTATTTTTATTTTACAAATTTTACCTACATAAGATATTTATAAAATAAAGATAAATTTCAATAAGATATTTATAATTTTAAAAGGTAATTGAATTTTTTTGTAATTAAGTTAAATCTCATGATAGTTTTTATAATTTAGCTAGAAAATTAATACGAAACAAGTGTAACTAATTTTATATAGGACTAGATATTATATGATTATATAAAAGTAAAAACCCCTATAATATGATGTCTAACTTGGGCTGAGCCTGGCTAACCCAAGCTCAAATCATAATTCAATGAGGCCTTTTCCTTGTTTTCTAATTTTAATCCTCTTTGGTTCCAAATGAACCCTAAATTTCAGTTAATACCAAATAAGACACATTCATGTGAATGTTTTTCTTTGTTTGGTATAGATAGAAATTATCAAAAAAATATAGTTATAGTAACATAATTATAAGAAATATTACTCTCTAACACATACTCCTATTTTTAAGACGTTCAATTACATAATTGTAGGACTCAACATAACTAGAATCTAACATTGTTGCATCTCCTCATTCATTCAAAATAAGGTTATTTGCATTAAAGAATATGATGTAACTAACATTCAATTTAAGGGTAAAATTGTTAATTATTCTGTATAGTGCGAAGCATGTATGCGTCCTTCATGTATAGTGCGAAGCATGTATGCGTCCTTCGTGTCAGTAAAGATCAACTATTTTTAAAGTATCTAATAAAATAATAAATTTCTATTTGTAATACGAACAAACTGTTAGAAGCTCCAAATATCGACTGTGAAATTAGAATTATATTAAAAATAATAATTAAAAAGATAAATAAAAATAATAAAATGTATCACGAATTATGTCAATATCCACACACACACACACACACATATATATATATATATATATATATATATATATGTGTGTGTGTGTATATGTAACACATATATTGATATAGATAATTAATGTTTTAAAATATTCAATTCTATTGGATTCTTGCCTCATTGGCAAATGGTACAAGTTGAGGACTTAAATCATAAGGCTACAAAATTTAAAGTTCAAAAAATTCTGCTGAACATAAAATAACAACAAACCACAAAAAATTGTTAATTTCTCACTCCATAAGAACTTTTATACTAGTTTATTTCTGGTTAGTATAATATCAAAATACATTTATTTCTTTCATACACAATAAATAATTTTGTTGTACTATCCATTTTCTTCCATGACCTCAATTAATTTATTGAAGGCCAAACAGGGTGGCATAGTTCCATTTTGAGAAAAGCAGTGAAACAAGTGTACAATATGAGTACAAAAAATAGGCAATTTTTTGAATTAAAAAAGGACCCTCTATCATTGCCAGAGGGAAAGAGGAGAGACTTCTCACTTCTTGTGACAAGATTTATATATATATATATAGTATATTAAATTAATTGAATAAAATATTGTTAGTATGATTGAAGATGAGGATGTGGGTTGGTTTTTGTGTGGTTATTTTAATCCATTATATATTTCATGATTATCTGTACAAATCAAAAGGCAAATATTTAAGAAGGAAAGAGGGTCCAGGTGGAACTGCCTGGCTGATAATTTATATCCATACTTGTTGGTTTTGAATTTTATAAAAGAAGGTGACATGATTGGAGGGTTTTCTTGAGGATGAATGGACAAAATTGCCCTTCTCCATAACATGAAGTAATATGTTTGTTTGAGTCATCGATACAATGGAACAAACACCGGAAAAATTCTTACCTACGTCGTGTGACTTGTAGTGCTACTAGTTTTTATACGACAAAATTCTATTGAAGTTTTCTATCAATACTTTTGTCGTATTTAATTGCATTTAGCGTTGAATGCTAACATTTTTTACTGAAAAAATAAAATTTGTCGCTAGTACATGTAAATTCAAATCTTGAAAAAGTTTAAGATCTCCTTCCTATAATTAGCACAATCCATTTTAATAGTGTCATTGGTAGGTGATTACTAGTTGTTACACTTATCAAAAAGATAAAAGAAGAAATAATGCCCAAAATCACAGAAGAAAAAAGTAATTGAGTCTTTAGGGGTAGTTGATTACTGGTTGTTCAACTTATCAAGAAGATTGAAAAAGAATAAGGCAGAAAAGTCATAGAAGAAAAAAGTAATTGAGAGTCTTTAACTCTAAGGAAATCTTTTCATAAGTTTGCTTTAGCTCAAGAGAGAAGTCAACATATATTATTATGTCAATACTGCAGTGACATTTTTCAGCTTTATTTTTGATAGGGAAGAGCTCACCAATCATTTAAAATCAAAATCATTAATGAATTAATAATCATCAATTAAATATTCTATCAATGATCGATGTAAGTAAAAGAATACACTTTCAACTGAATAGATCAATTCCTCAGGTGAATATTCGATAATTGTTATTACTAACAAATGTAATTATCCCATTTGTTAAAATTTGAGCAAGAAATTTTTAGCTCTAAATGGTAATTTAGTGAAAAATTAGCTTGCTTTGTGCATTTCAAAGGAACACTTAGTGGTCTCAAATGAACATGATATTTTTTTATTTTTTTTTTTGCCCCAAGTTTAATGTCTCTCAAAAAATAGAATGTTTCCTCAAACACCAAAGAACAAGTGCAATTTGGTCATTTTAGCCAAATTTTGCTTCCCAGTTTAATCAAAATGGAAAGTGCTCATACTTGCAAAACTACTTGAAAAAAAGAAAGAAACAACAGAATATAAATTACAAGGAAAAGTGTGGGGTTGAGTTGGGATGAGCTGTCCTATAGTGCATTAGATGCTTTATCTGATGCTTACCTGCACTGCCCATCTGCCACCCTGGCCTCACCACCCCCCCACCCCCACCCCCCAATTACTACTCACCAACAAGCATCAGCCATTTTCATGTCTAACCAGGAACAACCTATGACTTTTAAGTGTACAAATCACCACTTAACAATCAATCATTAAAGAAACATAAATTAAAAAAAATTCACCACCCATTGTCCTAATTTTACAGAAAGTTAAAAACATAAATTCAGTGTAACAAGACTGCCTGCAAAATTGCAGTGGGAGGTGACCAGAGAATTGAGCAAAAGTGGAAATGTTTTCTGGCTAATGAAGAGTGGCATGTTGGGTAATTGTCAAATTTCAACACTTTCTGATGTTGGTTAGTTTTTACCAGGTGCGTGTGAGTGTGAGTGTAGATTTTGATATTATGAGTGTGTAATGAGTAGAGATCTTGTGTGTAGTATTAATTAATTTTTGAGTGTGAGACAGCATAACAAATTTGGTAAAAAAAAAACAAAGCCAGTTTTCACATTCCCTTATTACAAGAGAAGTGAGGAATATAATATCTTTTATTATAAATTAAATTAAATTATATTAATTATAATTATAATAATGTGTATATTTTATGAATAAGATTTTATAGAATATTTTGTATGTACAAGAAGAGCCCCCATCCCCACCCCCACCCCCACCCCACCCCACTCTGTCTATATGTGTGTTAAACAAAGACAAGAGTCAATCAGAACCAAAGCAAAGTACCCCACAAACAAAGTCACAAACTCTTAGTTTAGGTCCCCAGTTTGCTGCAAGATTTTGAAGGGTTAACTCTATTTCTCTCTCTCTCACAAGAAAGAACAAGGTCAAGAAAGAGAGAGAAAGAGAAGGAAAAATGGGGTTAATCAATTATCAGACAAAGAAAAAGGAAACAAGAAAATATCATCAAGGCTGAACCCACCAAGAAAATTCTTTGATTACCCCACCCACACCCCACCCCACCCCACCCCCACATGGAACTCACTGATTCAAAAACCAATAAACAACAATCCAACACCACCACCTCCTCCACCATTCCCACCACCACCACCACCTCCTCCTCACAACCCTACAACCTCGCTCCTCCACACCTCCTCCACCGTCTCCATGGCAGATCACCGCCGTTCATCACCTCCATCACCTCCCTCCATACACCACCTGTTGCTGCTGCTGGTGGTGGACCCAGTGGCAGTGGTTCGTCACCACCCTCCACAGCCTCCACCAGTGCTGCTTCCACCTCCTCCGCCGCTCAACAGCCTCCGCCACAGCTCGTGGACGCTTCCCTAGCCATCGCCACCAGATCAGAAACCCTAATTGACCACCCCACCTCCAAGAGACCACCCCAACAAGGACAACAACAGCAGAAGCAAGCACAACCAGCACAACCTTCAGCAGCCGAACAGCAACAAGCCCAACAGCCACCGAAAAGATCAACGAAAGACCGCCACACCAAAGTCGACGGCCGCGGGCGGCGCATTCGCATGCCGGCCACTTGTGCAGCTAGGGTTTTTCAGCTGACCCGAGAACTAGGCCATAAGTCCGACGGCGAAACAATTGAGTGGCTATTACAGCAAGCCGAGCCAGCCATCATAGCCGCCACCGGTACCGGCACAATTCCGGCCAATTTCTCCACCCTTAACATCTCTCTCAGAAGCAGCGGCTCCACTCTGTCGGCTCCGCCATCAAAATCCGCTCCCCATTCTTTCCATAGCGCGCTGGGGTTAGCTCACCATCCTTATCCTTATGAGGAGAATTTCTCACATATGCTAGGATTTCACCAACAGCAACAGCAGCAGCAACACCAACAGCAACAGCCGCCTCATCTTTTACAAGCAGCTCAAATAACGGAGACCTTAGCTGTCGGAAGCAGCGGCGGAGGCGGTGGACAGGAGGCGACGGAGAATTACTTGCGGAAGAGATATAGAGAAGACTTATTCAAAGAAGAAGGTCCCAACAATTCTCATGGCGAAGGCCCCAGCTCGCCTTCAAACAAGCAATTTAAGACCCACAACAATGTGCAAATTATGCAGAAAACGCATGAGGCGGCGGCAGAAGCCGGGCAATCTCCGGGAAGCCTAATGAGGCACGCCAATATGATGCCTGCCACCGCCATGTGGGCTGTGACGCCGGCGCCGAGCAGTGGCGTCAGCGGCAACACATTCTGGATGCTTCCCGTGACTGCAGCCGCAGGCGGTGGCAACAGCGCACAAACTCTAGCGGCAGCCTCGTCTGGGCAGGCTGCAGGCCCATCGGAGGCAGCCCAGATGTGGCCTTTTGCCCCCGCACACGGCGGCGGCAACCCGTTGCAGGCACCGCTGCATTTCATGCCGAGGTTTAATTATTCAGGGAATCTTGAATTTCAAGGCGGAAGAGCCAGCCCATTGCAGTTGGGATCAATCTTGATGCAACAGCAACAGCAACAGCAACAGCAGCCCTCTCAGCATCTGGGATTAGGAGTTTCAGCCGAGTCGAATTTGGGAATGTTGGCAGCTTTTAATGCATATTCAAGAAGTGGTTTGAATATGAATTCCGAAAATCTTGAGCAGCAGCAGCAGCCTCAAGCTACAGACAGTGAAGATGATGGCCAAAACAGTTCTCAGTAATACATCAATGATATATGTATAATGGATATATATATCTAAGGTTAGATCATGATTAATTATCCCAAGTATCTCATTCCAATAATAATAGTCAAATTATTCGCAATGTATACATAATTGTGAGGGGATTGTAATCCATTAAAGATTGCAGCTGTATCTATTGTTGCAGCTTCAGATTTGAAGTATGTGATGACTGAACTGCTTTCTGAAGGGATGATGGATTTCAAGAAAGAAGAAGACAAAGGTATCGAGTTCTCATTTTGGATTTTTCTATTATTGTGATTTATTATTAGTATTGTTATTATTCTTTTTTTTTTTTTCTTTTTTTGGGTGGAATCTTGTCTAGATTGCTGTGGGTGAAGAATTTGAAATGTAATTTGATAGTTTGGTCCGAAGGGGCAGTAGGAGTGACACAGAGAGATTGTATAGGAGGAGATTGGTGTGTGTTAGTATTTATTACAATCAACTTTTCATATTTTTTTTCTTACAAACAAAAAAGAAAATTGTTAAGTAGATTAATGATTTTGTTCTTCTTTTCTTGAATCTCTCATTATTAAGTGAGGAAATTTTAAAAAAATAGTAATAATAAGTAAAGAACCAAGAGAAGATTAATTTTTTATTTTAAATTGATGTTTCATCTTGCAACTTTATTTCCATCAATTTGTTCATTTTCATAAATATTCATATATTTGAAATATAAGAGTTAAAATATTAATTCAGAATAAAAGATCGGATCAAAATGCAAGAAGCACGCTTATATGTGGAAAATTCTAGTTCAGATCGACCTCTCGGAACACAGCAAATAAATTACATTTGTTATGTAATTAATGTAAATTTAAGAAGAGTCACTATTTTGAAAATAAATGTTACTATACTTGCAATATAATTAATTTGACAATCAAATTTAATTTGAACAAGAATTTTCATTTTGTTGTCCTCAAAGTGGTGGTGCCTTTTTTGGATCCTTATGGAATTAAGGTCAAATATATGCTGCATATGATGGAATGTGTATTGGATTTTCATTCACACACATCCATATAAATATGAGTATTTTTTTAGATAAAAAATGAATATTATAATAGCATATTCCACTTAATACAGCATCAAAGCGGCTAAGATCGAAATTCAATTTAACAGTAAAATAAAACAATATATATATATATATATATATATATATAGTCGGGCCCGTTTTCTCTTCCTTGTTTTTCATGTTTTCTGCTAAAGCAAACCCCCCTTCTCCTGGATTTCTTCCTTGTTCTGGGAACCACTCAAATTTTAAATTTTTGTATATCTTGGACCACCTTACAAGCTTTTGATTTTCTTGACTACTTTGACCTGTGAAATAAAACTTTGGAGCCTGATTGGCAGGTTATAGTTTTTGTTTAATAATATATTTTATCTTTTATTTCAATTTTACAATTTAATTAAGTTAGATTGTCTTTATTCGTCAACATTTCCTAAATTATATCGTATTCAAAATTCTAAGAAAACACGTACTTGAAATATATAAATTCTTGTGACGTGTCCTTATTTGTTAATTTTGAAACACATCAAATTCAAAATTCAAAATTATGCATAAAATGTAATTGAAATATTACAAAACAGGCAACAATTTAGTGATTGAAATAAATACGTGCAATACAAATTGAAAAGGCCAATAAATACATTTTTGATCCTGTAAGTTGATCTATTTTCAAATTTTATTCTTTATCTATTAGTTTTGTAATTTTAGGCTGTAATTTATTGACTCAATGACAGTTCCAGTCTAATTTAGCCAAAAATTAGCCATAAAAATTAAATTTTGCCCTGAAATTGGCTTGGAATTAAAAAAATTAGGAATTTTCTGAGAGTAAATTGTGTTAAAAGCAGCCAATAGATAATGAACTAAGTTGCCAAACAATAATACTAAGTTAAAGGATAAGAAAATTGATGGTAATAGGGCGAGTCCAACCTCATACATGTCCTATTGTGATAGATTTTAATAATATAAACAGGTTTGGATTGGATTTTGATTTTTTCAATTCCAAATTCAACCTGACTTAGGCACAACCGGTTTAGTTTTTTTTTTTTATATATATATTTTTAAAATTTTAAGTTATTATATATATGTATATGATATATTTTTTAATAGTATTATTTCCTAAAAATATAATTTTAAATATTTTTTAAATTATAAAATTAATCTATCGAGGTATGCTTTTAAAATGGGTTAGAATTTAAATTTTTAAAATTTTAACGAATTTTATTTCATAGCCAATCCATTATCATACATCCCTATATAATAAATACATTTTTCTCATTTGAAAATTTAAATTGTCCCGTGGATGGGTAAACATATGGGGCCAAAAACAATTATTGGCTTAGTTAAAAATTGGACACGTGTTGCCCAAAATCTTACCTTTACCTCAATTCTTCATCCCTCTTAAGTTCCAAACAAAGGAAATTGGCTTCTACTTTCACTTTCCAATTTTACCTTTCTCTTCCACCCACTTTTTTCATTACTTTTTCAAGCAAATAAATTAAGGGTGAATCAAGAATTAATGGGGAGTTAATTGGTCATTAAATGGTTAGTCTTCATTGAATTTTATAGT